>JAEQBH010006627.1:0-182640 GCA_016808115.1 Tetrastigma voinierianum | reverse complement strand
GGAATCGAGAGGCTTTAGTAATGGTTAAACGATCGCTACTACTACATCGTTCTAAAGCATGGCATACTGGTTGCCTCTCTAAAACAGCTCGTCAATTAAGGCAGGGGGTTATAGGGATAGAGAATAAAAAAACTAGGTGTTTAGACGAATTGCTTGCTTCATGGCTTGTAGTGCCTTGTCCGGGCTTACAGCATTGAGTTGGAGGAGGGCGGCCTTGAACCATTTCATGAAGTCCTTTATGGTTTCGGATCTCCCCATCTTGGCGTGGCAGGCCCGGTAGCTTTGTTTTGTCTATTGACATATACTAATTGGAAAACTCTCGGACAGTGGCATAACGATGTTATGGTGCTTAGTGCTAAGCTTGGAATGAGACCACGTGAGGAGGACCGACCGGGTTGGACGGAAGACGCCCGCATGGCAGGCGTATTTTGTCTAAAGCATAATTTGTTGTCAATGCATCAGATGGTCAAAAGGATCCTATGAATATGTGCATTTTGAAATTACAGCATTAATCTGATGGGTCTTCTTGGTTGAGGATGGCGAGAGCAAGCGGGATGACGACATGTCATCCGGCCTGGCTGAGGTCAAATTCCTCAAAGGCGAGGGAGATTGATTTCCCTGGGGGAGGCCCCTATGCTATAGAGCGTAGCGAGGGGGCGGAGAGAATTTATCCTTAGACTTTGACCACGCGAGGCAATTGGGACGTCAAGGCGGTGAGTTGTGGTGGCGCGTGCGGGCGAGGGAAGGCGGTTCAGCATTTTTGTAAAGTGGCGTTTGCATGATAAGAAATATAGTTGTTGTTGATGAGACTCTTGTTGATCGTTTAGCGTTCACTCCAACGATCGCAATCGTTGCTCCAACGATTGCAATCGTTGCTCCAACGATGGTGTAGACCCTCAATTTTGTCACTCAACACTTGCATTTGTCTTATGGGTGTCACACTACCCATCGTTCTCATACTGCTTGCAGGTGGGGGCCCTTTAGTAGTCGGTCTCGAGCCTCGGTGGGTTGGTATGTTGGTCCTTTGAGTGTGGCGTAGTTCACTTGGGGTATAGCGAGTGTGATTATTGACATTGTGCCATAGGAAGCAAGTGGAGCTGGTTGTAATCGGAGTTTGTAAGTATGTCAGTGGAATTACTTGGGTGTTTCGATCATATCTCTACGTCAGAACTCAAAGTGAGCGTTGTTTCTTTTTAAATTCCTTACTCATTGAAGTATCTAAAAAATTTGAGAATTTTAGCGCGGATCTTTGAGGAATTTTTAGTAGCCGGATCAATGACTCAATTGATTTTAAATTGATTCATTACTAGAGCAAGTTCGATTGACACTAGGAAACTGTTTTGGTCATATCTCCCTTGCAAACTGAGGAATCAAGCACCGTTTTCATGGACTCCACACGCTTATTCTTCCAAAGTATTCTTCAGATTTTCTCAATTGGATCGACCAATTGGGAACTGTACAACCAGTGCATCGGGCTAGCCGTGGAAGTATTATTTTGTGATTTTGGTGCGTCCTATATGGATCGGGCCCATAAGCCCCGAATCAGTCCTAGGCATAGGGTTGGATCAGTTTTGGACCATGTTATGGGTTTCTTGCAGCCCACCTTGGGTCACTTGGATGCTTAATTGGTTCCATGAAAATTAAATGTGGCCAGCTTTGGACCTTGGGAATAGGGAGTGTTTATGAAGGCTGGGGAGATTCGAGGGCGGAAGGAGTGGGATGAAGATGTGCAAAATGGAGTGGGCTCAAAGAGAAAGGGAGAGAGAAATAGAAGAAAAAATGTGGGAGAGGTGATCAAAAAGGAAAGGGAGGAAGAAGAGAGAGAAAAGGGAGAAAATGAGGAAAGCAGAGTTTATCTAAATCCGGAGAGGCGTGGTCTCTTTTTTTTTTTGAAGAGAGATTCAGGCCAGTTTGAGTGGATACCTGGTTTAGACGGAAAGAAAGAAGAAAAATGGGGAATAAGCGAGTGAATCTGCAGTGCGACATTTATAACACTTCTCCATTTCTTTATGCTTCTTTGCCTTTGTTGTTTGCGGACTCGTGTTAGGACATGACCCCGTTGTGTTAGTTCTTAGTCATTCGGAGTTGGATTTGCCTCCGTTTGTTTTTGTCGGATTCCACGACTTTGAGAAGGTTCGAAAAATTTTAGAGCCTCTCTCAAGCTGGATGAACTGGTTGAGAAACGGATCATGGGTTGGCGGTCGAGTTTGTTGGAATAGGAGTTTGGGTCTTTGTACCAGTTTGTGTTGGTTCTGGATCATTGGTCGGATTTGTATAAGTTTGTTTTTTAGTTCGACTCTTTGATGAAAGGTTCTCAAAAATTTGAGAGCCTCCTCAACGGATGGACTGGTTAGGAAACCGTCAATTTGAGTTCAGATTCGAGTTTCTTTGGGATAACAATTTGGGTTTTAGCCTTGCCAGATTTGTGGTTCAGTCTATTGGAGTTGATTTTCGTAGTTTGTTTTTTGGTTAGGACTTTTTTGAGGGTTGAAAAAATTTGAGATCCTCTCTCAACCGTGACCGGTTGGAAACCAAATCAGATTGTGGGTGGTTGTGGAACAACAGTTTGGGTCTTTGGCACTGTTTGTGTTAGTTCTTAGTCATTCGAAGTCGGTTTTATACTTGGTTTGTTTTTTTGGATTCCTGAATCTTTGAAGAAGGTTTTGAAAAATTTTGAGAGCCTCTCTCAACCGGATGAACTAGTTGGGAAACCGGATCAGCTGGTTCATTAGGTTGATTTCTTTGGAGGCAGCCGGTTGGGTACTTTATTGTTTGTGTTATTTCTCAGATCTGTTCAGTCGGATTGGTACTTGGTTTGTTTTTTGGATTCACGTGTAGTGGAAGGTTTTGACAGATTTTGAGCCTCTCAATCGGTTGTACTGGTTGGGAAACCGAACCGGCCAGTTCATTGGGTTAAGTTTTTCTGAATGGAAGTTTGGGTACTTTGTTTTGTTTGTGTCGGTTCTTGATACATTCCCGGTATCGAATTGTACACGTTTTTATTTTTTGGTTTCCTTAATCTGTAGGAATGTTCTGAAAAATTTTAAATTGTTCTCAAGCGGATCGTGGGTTGGGAAACAATCGACGATTTTGGGTTTTGTAGTTGTCCAGGTTCGGTTTAATTGAAGCCAGTGACCTTTGTGAGTCAGGCCCATTCGCTCCTAGATCCCGGTGTAGGGCCATGTTTAGGGTCTAAAATGGGGTTTGGATTCTAACTGTTAATGTGGTTCAATTTTGGATTCTTAAGAATCGGGATCTGTCAATTGTTCTCAGCCGGATTGGCCGGTTGGGAAGCTAGATCGGCTTGATTTTTCGGGTTTTGTAAGTGTCCAGATTTGGTTTAATTAAAAGCCCACTGACCTTTGATCCCGGCCCCCATTCGCTCCGAATCCAATTGCCAGGTTATGTTTAGGGTCTGAAATAGGGTTTAGTTCGGGTTAATGTGGTTTCGATTTTGGATTCTTAAGAATCGGGATCTATGCGAGTCCGGGTGATTAGTTAAGCACCAATAATCTAATGTTTTGTTGAGCCCGTTTCTTCGGATGAATAGATATGGTTGTACAAGAGTGGTAGCATCAATGAGTGGTTGAGATGCCATGTATGGTTTCTCTTGGCTTCCTTTGTTTTTGATATCTAATTTTGAGAGATTATTGTATGCTTAAAATGTCTGACTAACTTTCCTTAGTGCCCAGCTAGGAGGACCACCAGTGCAGCGCCATTTGTTTTTTTTGTTGAGTGTTCTTAAGCATGCTAGATACCAATTAGGTTGGTCTGATCTAGGTTGTATGTTTAGCCTAAGAGACTCGATCACGTGACTCATATGCTCCACATGAGATTCACTAATAGAGATGAAGTTCAGAGCCTAGAGTGCCTGTATGAGGTACCTTCCCGATAGGTAATCTGATCCCCGGACCCACAAATCTAGTTTTCGCAAACCGCTTTTTCCATCCCTTTTCCTTTTATGCCCATCATGAAGGGCTACATATGTGACGCCCCCAACTCGGCATAGGGTGTCAAGTGAGGGGTCATTTTTTTTTTTTTTTCACATATAAACTTTAAGCTAGTTCATTCATATAATGTTAAACAATTAACTTGTATTATGCAACGCGGATTACAAAATATACAAACTCCATATATGGAAGTGTTCAACATTTACAATATTTACATTGGTTTACAAAATTTCATATACAAATAGACACAAGGTCTTCCGGTGGACACGATGATGCGTGGCCTTTGACTGCTGATGTGGATTGTCCGGTCCTCTGTTTTCCTCTTCTGTACCTACACGGATTGAACACCCGTGCTAAGCTTTACGCTTAGTGGGAATTAAAACACATGGATGACCTCTATTAAGGGTCACCACAATTCTATACAAATGCTTATAACACATATAACATTTACAAATTCATATCATTCTCCTTATATATAACAAGTTTCATTTCTTATCATCTTCCATATACTTTCCTTAATCATCTTATACTTTACTTCTTGTTCTTGTAGCGTATACTATCATCGCATAACGTACTATGCTTCTCATATCATATCATATCATATATTCTTTGCATTTCATTTGCATATACACAATCGATTTCTTTTATGTTTTAAGTATGCATAAACCTTAGAAGTGGATCTACAGGAAACTATAAGGGCTTGTGGCCTTCTTGTGTGAAAGCAGTGGTCTATAAGGGCCCGAAGGCGCTATTATCATTGTGTGAGACAATGACCATCTATAAAAGGGCAGAAGAAACATTTGTTATCATTGTCTGAGACAATGACCATCTAAAAAAGGGCCGAAGAATGGTGACCTTCGGGAACCATAGTGAGTCAATCAGGATCTATCTCGTCGACCCAAGCGGAGACCTCGATATCAAAACTTATGCTGCGGACTTGGTTTTTTCCTAATAGACATGCCATCTATCCACTACACCGGGTTCTAAGCAGGAGCCAATCGATGTGTATTTTTATGTTTAGTATATATCTCGTATTCCAGGAATAATTGTCATTCGGTAATCATATGTGATATATATATATATCTCTAATCATTTATTCATAACTTTGCATTTTCATGTCTCATTGTATGCATAAATAACATATAACACCTGTATCATATGAGTTATTTATGAATTCATAATATGAATAACTTATGGTTACCTACGGAACTCTTGTTTTCATGTTTTCGGGACTAATATGATTTCCAATATTATCCAGGCTGTCTATTGATGAATTCTTGGCTCAATGGGCTTTCCATAGAGTCCAAGAACACTCGAATCGGAGTTCAGACGAAGAGTTATGACGCTGGATTGGAGGGTCATCACGTAGTCAACTGACAGTGACACAGGCCCGTAGTGACTGTTCTGGGCGAGCTCATCTATCCTCGATCCAACATCTAATATCTTCCTCAGACATATGGATAGATTCTTGACTCAATGGGCTTTCCATGATTAAGAACACTTTCGAATCGGAGTTCGAGACGAAGAAGTTATGACCAGAAGTTGGGAGGTCATAAATGATCCAATACGAACGGTGACTGGTGACGAGCTGACCGGTTCTGGACGAGCTCAATATATCACCTCGGTCTGACATCCAATATCTTCTCAGGGCATATGGATATATTCTTGACTCAATGGGCTCCATAGAGTCAAGAACATCAAATCGGAGTTCAAGCAGGGAGATATGACCTTAGGAAGTTGGAGGTCATGCGTGAATCAACCACTGTGGTGACTGGCTGACGAGCTGCATTTTTGAAGTGACGAGCTCAGTCCTAACACCTCGGTCGACATCTAATATTTTCCTCAGAATATGGATGGATTCTTGACTCAATGGGCTTTCCATGGGGTCAGAGGGAACATAGTCGAGTTGAAGCGAAGGAGATATGACCTTAGAAGTTGGAGGTCATCAGCATTAGTCAAGGCGACTGGTGACGGTACTGAAGTGAAGAGCTCAGTCTAACACTTCAGTCTGACATTAATATCTTCCTCAGGCATATGGATGGATTCTTGACTCAATGAGCTTTCCATGGGAGTCCGAGAACACCCCCAATCGGAGTTGGCTTGAAGGAGATATGACCTTAGAAATTGGAGGTCATCGTGATCAACACGGCGAGCGAAGTGATGAGCTCGGAGTCTAACACCTCGGTCTGACATATATCTTCTTCAGTCATATGGATAGATTCTTGACTCAATGGGTTTTCCATAGAGTGAACGCAAATCGGAGTTTAAGCGAAGGAGATATGACCTTCGAGTTGGAGTCATGCGTGAGTCAACCACTGACAGAGGCGGCACAGTGACGGCGACCTCTGCAGGCAGAGTTGGGCTCTACATGACGGTGGGCTCACGGGAGACGGTGAGCTCTTCGGGACTGACTGAGCTCACACAGGACTGACCTCTATGTGACCTCTCACCCATTTGATGATTCAGAATAAAAAAGACAACTTGGTCTCTGGGGGTCGAGTGAAATTCAAAAGCCTAACATCAATTTCATTGATGTGGCTACAATTTACTAGAAGGACTCACTCCAAAATTCCCTTTATTTCTTACCCAAAAAGAAGTTCTAAGATCCGGCTAATACGTAGGATCATAAATACGGAAATTTACTTGGTTCTAATTGCAGCCCTATCGAAAACTGTATAGAAGCCTTAGAACTTTTCTCAACTCAACCCTACACGAAATGAGTTTAGGAGTTCCCAAACTCAAACCATACACAAAATAGAGGGTTCTAAGCCATGTATCCATACTCAAATTTAGTAATTTCATACCTGTGATCTTCTCTTTTCTTTTCCTTCTTTCTTCTTTTCTTTTCTCTTCTTCTTCTTCTTCCTTTCTCTTCTCTTCTCTCTCTCTCAGGACGAATGAGATATTTATTTTGGTCTTATCTTATTTCAACTCCCGGTCGAAGGAGGAAACTTCCTCCCTCTTTCCTTTAAGCCACTTGTCTCTTCCTGATTTTCATCCTTATTTCATTCTAATATCTTTCTTTTATTACTTTGGTCCTCGACTCTCTATTACTCTTGATTAACTTATGCATATTTCTACTTTGGCATATGAACTTGATAAATTATGCCTTAGGTCCCCAATTGGTAACAATGGTACCTTAACTATTGTATTAATTCCACATTCTTGCTTATTTTATTTTATCTTTATTTTATTAGAAAAAATATCTTTATTACTTTTATTATACCCCAAACATGTTATAAAGCGTTAGGGGTATAATTTAAGGAATGTTACAACATAGTGGACACTTATGAGGAGCCCTCAACTCCCTTACGTTACACATCCCTTTCTACATTAATTGTCATACATTAGCTACGTCATAAAGATTGTCGAGGTGGATTGTAACGCATACTCTGCTTGCTTCATCTCCCATGCCCGAGGTGGTTGGGTTGAGATTTTGCCCATCATTTCATCCTGTCGAGCTTGAGCCATTCCCTATGCGATTGGACTTTGGCCGAGTCATCCTATGGATATCAGGGTTAACCACACGTGGGGCACATGCACTCTAACTTATCCCATTCCACTATTTGTTTTTTTATAAGTATTTAAAAAAATATATCTAAGAAAAGCAAGTGAATAATATAAAAGTAATGTAAAAATAATTTTTTATTGTACATATTTTTCTAATTTTTATTTAGGAAATCAATTACCAAACCCTTCCTTGGAATGTGTTCAAGAGTCTTTTCAAATTACTACCATAAGAATACTAAGGGTTTGTTTTGTTTGTATACCATCTTTTAAAACTTTTTTTTCTTAAAACGTGAGAACAAAGGAAAATAAAGAGTACATGTTTGATTCACGATTTATTTTCTTTAAAATATACAAAATTCATAGAAAATACTAAATTCATATAACAATAACAGTTTTCAAATAACACCAAAATGATGTTCTCTTTATTTTCAAAAACTGTTCTCGAGAACTATTTTGAAAAAATGAACCAATCAGGGCCTAAGTGAATGGCTAAGTATCTTTTTACATTGTGCCAAAAAAGAGTCGCTTGTCATGTGTTTTTAGGAATTGAAACTTTGGGCATATTTGGTTCCTATTTTTTAAAATTATTATTAAGAACAATTTTTGAAAACGTAAAGAACATCCTTATGATGTTGGTGGTATTTGAAAATTGTTCTTATTTTCTGAATTTAGTGTTTTCTATGTTTGTATTTTTTTAGAAGAAAAAAAACTAAGAATCAAACTTGTTCTTTGTGTTTTCCTTATTCTTATTGTTTTTCATAACAAAAAACAGTTTTCAAAAACTATAAACAAACATGCCCTTAAATACAAAATAATAATAACAATAATAATTTTCTCAAATAGTTTTATATAGAATATATTTTAAAATTATTTTCAATTTTTATTTATAAAAAAATATTTTATAAAAATAATTGAACACGTCTGAAATTATTAAAAATATATATTAAAATAAGTAATTAAAAATATGTTAAAAATAATTTATAAAGCATATTTTGCCTCTAATTTATTGATACACTCTCCTTTTAATTCTTGAAATTTCTACCATTGTCGAGAGAAAATCAATTAAAAAAAAATCTTCCGATCACACAAATACAATCCTGAAACCCGAAAACAACAGAATGGATTTTTAATTGATGATGTAATTATAAGAAAATGGTTTCAAACAAAATTATAATCGAATGGAAAATATGATAACAATCTATTTCTTTGTTATGGTTTTATGTTTATTATTGATTGGGTTTTAAAAGCGGCAGCAGGCCCACTCCCGAGTCAGCGAGTTGAAGAAGACTTATAAGCAAACCCAGTAAAACAGCCCGGCTCCTGGCGCAAGCCCAAAACGAGAGTCCAGTTCATCCATCCCAAGGGCCGATAACACGGAAAGCCCAAAGAGCCCATATCCTATAAATCAAATCAAATCAAATCTCCACCAATAAGGGAAGTAGGATAATTCAGATAGCACTCTAGTGTCTTAATCGGCGATAAGGAAAGAAAATCCTCCATCAACCAAGAAAGTCCTTATCACCATCTAGTGGGAAAATCATCCACTATAAATACTAGGCACCCATCCCGGTGAAGGTACGCCTGGCTTCATTCACTAGCGGTGGATCTTCTCTTCCACTAGAAAGAACTGACTTAGGCATCGGAGAGGCAACGAGCGAGCCCCCGCCAATCCTTTTGGTTTCTTGTTTTTGCAAAAGAGTCAGCATCCAAAGCGTGGGCCAGGCCCGGCAATCAGCGCTCAAGCCAGTTCGGTTAAAAAAAGCATCATCGGTTGGCGCGATGCGTGGGGCGATGGATTCGCTTTATAAATAAAGCGACCTCTCGGTATTAGTATCGACGAAACACAAGCGGGAACAACGCTAATCCTCAAGACCCAAGACCGACAGAGGCGGGAGGAGACGGCCGTCCTCCGGTGTGATAGAGCAGTGCAGGGCTAACACGGACGAGGTGGGTGCTGTCTCGCAACCCGGTAACGATGGGAAATTAGAGCAACTCACCGAGGAAGAGATGCAGCGCCGCGAAGTATGACGGGCTGAAGGCCGGTATACCACCTCGGGAAGAGCAACCACACCTTGGCCTCCCAGGCGGTAATAGGCGAGGATCGGCCAGAGGCAGGGGCATGGGCCTTACTAACCCAGGAGAGGCGCAGCGAGACGTACTCGGGAGACATCGAAAACAATGAGCCCAGGCCCCTCCTCGGCACTTCAGGGAATGGGAGCGATCATGGGAAGCGAGTTCAAGGGCATCAACCGAGGCTCAACCACATGAAGGAAGTCGGTAAGGCGAGCTCGGTTCTATCATTTGGTGCGTGGCCAGTCCCAGGATTCACGTGAGGTGCTACATTTCCCCCTTCCAGCAAAGTTCAAGATGCCGCAAATAGAAGCATTCGATGGAACGAAGGATCCCGTTGACCATCTTAATACCTATAAGAACCAGATGGAGCCGCATGGATATCAAGACCTCGTGCACGGTGTAAGACGCCGCTATCATGCTAAAGGCGACATTGGCTTGGTTTTTGTTTAGAAGCTCTCGTGCATTACGTCTCCCTTCTTTGGAGCTAGGACATACAGAGCTGAGTTATCACTTCTTGACCCGCCAATGAACCAGAAAAGCACGAGGTCTTATGTGGGAGGTTGACGTCGAGTCATTAAAAGTAGATGTCTAGGACAGAAGATCACTATCACACGCATTTAAATCTTCCCAGGCTAAGAATGCAGGTCAAAGACTTGATGTTTTCCATCTCAAAGAATCTCAGACAGCATGTTGGGTGCTCGTTAAAAAGTGAAGTACATTAACGGCAGCCCCTCACATCTAAGAGGGAGGCTTGCCTGGCAATGGGGAGAAGCGGGACTAGCAAAACAATAGGGCGAAGCCTAGGAGACAAAGATACAGAAAGATCCCCGAAGGGACGGCTTGATCCCAGGGTGAGAGCGTGAGTGCAGGACCGCACGAGGCTACGGCGGCGGTATTCACCTCGGCGGTTCACCTGCGGCCACAATATCACGGTCTTGTGCGAGTGCAAACGCAGAAAAATTTCTGAGATGGCGGCCTTCGGATGAGGACGGATCAACCAAAAGAGATATAGTGCGTAGTTCCATAGGGACCATGGACATCTAACGGACGATTGCATCCAGCTCAGGAAGGAAATAGGAATACTTGATTGACGGTATCTACATACGTTACACCCAGCCTCTGAAGGTCGGGATCGGCGCAGCCACCACATGGCGATAGTGACTCTAACTGTGACCCTTGGGGGAAATCCGTGATCTCGGGAGGATTCGCGGGAGGTGGGAGTCATTTCGGCCAGGCTCACATGAAATCAGGTCGGGAGAATGTCACGAGGGTACAAGTAGTGTCAGCTCTCGAATCGACACCTGCCAACCTTCTCGGATTCGGACACGGAGGGATGTCAAGCACCCCACGGCAGCCCTTTGGTGATAAGGCGTTATGGGCTAACAAAACAATCACCCAGGAGTCCTTGTTGACAATGGGCTCGGTCGACATCATCTTTGCATCGACGCAGTGGGTGGGCATCGAGGAGGGAGGCTAGAACCGGTCGGCCCACCCGCTCTGAGGATTCTACGGAGAAAAGTGCTACCTTTGGGATCAATACGGTTAGTGCTCATGGGGACCACGGTGCGAAGCTGACCATGATGGTAAGATTTCTCGTAATAGTGCCTCGACATAACGTGTTATTGGGCAAGCCCTCTCTCAACGCCATAAAGGCCATCCCTTAAAACATCGCGAGTTAAGTTTCCCACCACAAGCAATTAGTAATGGTTTGAGAGACCAAGCGGCTGAGGTGTGCCGGCATCAATGAGCAAAAAGCGTCGACAACATATACGTGGGCCGAACTCAACATGCGAGGTAGTAGCGCTCGACTGAGCGCCAAGTGGAGCCTATAGGTTGAGCGATCACTGAACACCTCGCCTTCGTTGGTTCCAAGCTAACGGAAGACCTCAGAAGCCCCCTTATCCGCTTCTTGAAACAGAACAGGGATGTTTTCGCATGGAAGTAGGAGGACATGGGAGGGATCGACCCCGCAATAATCCCTCACAGACTATGTGTCAGTCCATCCTTCAAACCAGTCAAACAAAAAAGAAGAAGTTTCGCCCCAGAAAGACAAAAAGCGATTAATGAGGAGGTCGGCAAGATCCTCCAGTCAGGTGCGATCAGAGAAGTGGAATACCCCGAATGGTTGGCCAACGTCGTACTCGTCAAAAAAGCGAATGGAAAATGATGATGCATTATCGATTTCAACGCGTCAACTAAGCTATGCCCTAAAGATAGTTTCCCTCACACTCGGATCGACCTCTGAAGTGAAGCGTCAGCGGTAGGCCGTGAACTCCTCGGCTTCATGGATAACTTTCTCGGTTACAACCCGGATGACATGGATTAGATGACCAGAAGACCTCATTACGTTCTACGGGGCAAGGGACCTATTTTATCGAGTAATGCCTTCCCGGACTAAAGCGCGGGGAGCTACCTACGAGAGGTTGGTGAAACGGGATGTTAGAAGCGAATAAGGACATCTATGGAGGTATATATGAAGCTGACGTGTTAGTATGGAAATCAACTACGTCAGGAGCTCCATATGGCTCATGCGGTAGAGGCCTTCCCGGATCTACGAAGAGTACAACATGAAGTTGAATCCGGCCCAGAATGCGCTTTCGGTCTCGACCGCGAGAAAAAATTCTTGGGTTTATAATGATGACTATTAGAATGAAACTGACCATAAAGATAAAGTTGTGCTGGAGCAGCCCCATAGCCATCAAACATAAAAGAAGTCCAACGCCTAAGCTGGAAGAATAGGCTGCGCTAAGGCCGGTTTTTGTGTCTGGGGCCGGAGTAAGTGTCGGCCCTTCTTCCCGGGTTCTAAAAGCTTTCGATGGGATGCAGCGTGAAGAAGCTTTCACAGCGTTAAAAAGCATCGAGATCTCTCCCGTGCGGTAAAGTCCCTCTGCGAGAGGAGCTCCTTTACTGCAATGCTTGGTGGTTCCAGTTTCTCCACCGGTTTCGTCACAGTCGGAGACAAAGGCTCAGTCTGACACACAGTGCACTAATGCGTAGGAGCTACGAGAGGAGCGAGAGGAAGGTATCGAAGATGGAGAAATTAATCCTGGCATTGGTAACCACATCCGAAAACCGCCCTTGCGCCCCAGCTCATACCATTGAAATCCCAGCCAGGGAATACCCAATGGAAACAAATTACTTTAAACCGGAGAACTTCGGGAAGATTGATGAAGTGGGTGTTCGTAGAGTGGCCAGTTCGACATCGAATCTGAATAAGCTTGATGATAAAGGGCATATCTGTGGGGACTTCGTCATGGAATTTACTGGCTGAGGCTGCGAAGCTACTCAAGCGACGTCAGGCCTCCTATTTGGAGGTTGTCCATAGATCGGTATGATACTCGAGGGAGTGGTCTTAGTCTAATTTGACCTCTCCAGAAGGAATAGATATCGAGTATGCGCTAAGATTTGGGTTTCGAGCCTCGATAACGGCCCAGATTATCGGGCGAAAGTCATAGGTTGGGCTTAACCTGGCCCATTCTATGGAAGTTGATCAACTAGAGGTATGCAGCGACTCCCAGCTGGTAGTGAAACAAATAGAAGACTACTCTGAAGCCTTCGGAGGCGAAAGAATGATCTTATACCTCGAGGGAAGGTGCGAGGAATTACTTAAGAAGTTCGTCACGAGTTCGGATCAGGACACATACAAGAGCAAAAGAATTCGAGCGGATGCCTTAGCAAAGCGCGACAACCTCCCGAAGACCTCGATAGATTGACACTATCAGACACCTTTGAGAGCCCTCCATAGATCTCAACAACGAAGAGATCTCCCCTGTCAAGTCAGAGCCGAGCTGGATGGATCCCATTTGGGACT
Source organism: Tetrastigma voinierianum (assembly GCA_016808115.1). Classification (NCBI taxonomy): domain Eukaryota; kingdom Viridiplantae; phylum Streptophyta; class Magnoliopsida; order Vitales; family Vitaceae; genus Tetrastigma; species Tetrastigma voinierianum. The sequence goes on along the minus strand of JAEQBH010006627.1, from coordinate 169,296 downwards.
ACTTAATAGAAGGACTACTACCAAACGACCCGAATGAGGCATCTAAGCTTAGGTTGTAACACCCCGAAATATACCCTAGCAGTTTTCGGACTTGTTTAGGATATATGAAAAGCTAAATGGAATTTTCGAAATAAAGCGATAGAGCAAATTAATAAGAGAGCAAATGGGTAAATGTAATTTACCACTTGAGGACCTAATGGTCATAAATGGGAAGACAAGGAGGTAAAGTGGTCTTTTACCACTTAGGACATAAGGCATAAAACAATAAGTTATATGCAAATATGGAATTTGAGAAATATGGAATAGAAATTGGAAAGAATGGAAGGACCTAAATGCAAAAATGAGAAAACAATTTGATAATGCAAAGGCCAAGAACATGGCCTTAACTTAAAGAAAAATTGAAAAGAAGGCAAATTGGCATAAGGCCAAACATGGCCTTATGCTAAAGGCCAAAAATATCTTTTGATGCAAAGCGAAAGGGAAATGATTAAATGCCACGAGTAGATTTGAGCTAAAATCAACAAAGAATTTATATACCTAAGTTCCTCCCTTGCCGTAGTCAAGCTACTGCTTGTATAGTGAATCTAGGGTCGAACACGGGGATGGGTTTCATCCAGAATGATTTACATAGGTACGAAGGTAAGGCTTTCTATTTGGACTTTTGGATTTTTGTTTCAAAACGATTGTGATGAGTTTGAAAACTGATTAAGCGTAAAAAAACTGAAAAATGAAGTGTGAAAAGTTAACTTTGAAGATTTAGGTCACTAACTTGGTAACTTAGAATGGCTTGAGTGTCCTCAGGGTTTTATCCTCGCGTTATGACAAGCAACCATAGTCAAGCCTAGCTGGGATCTATGTTTAACTAGCAAACCTCACCCTAAATCAACTCCTATTTGAGTCAACACGGATAACATGCATCTATGGCCCCTTCTGAGTTTGAAACCTAACATTAAATATCATTTCAATGGCTCGTAAAGACCATCTAATAGACAGCGGTACATCTAGCAGTAAGTATACCTTTGTATCCTAAAGCATGGTAAATATTGGCCAAATCAATAACATTCAATGCTATTCAACCATATTTTGAGAAGATAGAGGTCATAAACACGGTACGTAACTTTTAACCTGAGAGGGACAACTGCATGCATGCAAGCTAGCTTCCTTCCTCTTGAAAGAAAGAGGCTTGTGACATCTCTTAGGGTTGTCATCCTCGAGAGGGGTGTTTGGCGACAGAAAATAAGGGAAAGAGGAGAGAAGAGAGAAAAACCAAACCCCTAACTAAAATGAGATATTTACATAAAAAGCAAAAATATTGCCAAAAGATTTCTCTCCCATTTTTCCTTCTTTTTTTTTGGGTTACAAAAACTAAGGGGGTTTATATGGAAGACCTTCATTTATGTGAAACTACAATAAAGCCTAACATTTGGCTAATTTAAGGGACAAAGTAATACACCAAAATTAAAGTCGGTTTGCATTAATTACGAAAAGTATGAGAGCGGTGAATTTCACTAAGGCATATCAATTTCGCTAGGTAGCGAAAATTTAGCTAGCTAAATCCACCAAGAGATAAGCGAGAAATCGGGAATTTTGGCTAGGCGTGTAACAATTTCGGTAGCTAGCGGGAGTTTTCCCCCAGCAGCGAATTCTTTGTGGTAAGCGAATGCGAAATTTCGCTGGGCATAGTGTAGCGAAAATCACGGGTCGCGAAAATTCACGATTTAAGTAGGATTGCAAATTTTAGCTATGATTGCGAAATTTCGCAATCAATGCTTCATGCGAAATTCACTGGAATTGTGATCTTCCTTGCATTGCCTCCTGCTCCTCTTTGCGTGATTTTTCTTCACTTTGCTTCATTCTCTCTTTGATTTTGGTATGATTGATAGTTGACAATTGGGTTCAATCTTCATGATTCTGTCATATGTCTAGTGTGAACTCCCAAAGTATGCGAAACACATGAAACAACCAAATAACCTCCTAAGCTTAAGTGAAACTAGGAGCTTGAACACTTCAATTGGCATAAATGACATGATTAGTGCGCAAAAAGCACTCAAACATATCTAATATAGGGTTCAAAATAGCACTTTTTGGGCACTAATCAGGAGAGCTCAAAAAAAATGGATGGGGAGAAAAACGTAGAGAAGAAGAAGGAAAAGGAAGAGAAGAAGAAGAGAAGAGAAGAAGAAATAAAGAGCAAAAAGGTATGGAACTATGAATTCTTGTATGAATTTCCATACAATTGCATGTGGTTAGTAACTTGCCCCAAACCTAGGGTATGATAAAATTTCATCCCAACATGGGTTTCTTGTTGGCATTTGATTTTCTAGGGTTTTGATAGGATTTCATCTTAACCCAAAAATTATTGAGAGTAAGGTGGGTAAAACCCCAAATGTACAAGAAAAACATGGAATCCTCCACGAGGTTGGATTCATGGTTTAATTGCAAAGTAAAGGATTTTGGGTTAGAACAAACCCTAACAAATCCTTGTATTTGGTTTATGTATGGGTTATGACCCATTATAGATTTGTTTTAGGAGTAATTCATGAAAAGTTTTGAAGAAAGATATGTAATGAAGAAAGATGGGTGGTAAAATTGAGATTTCAAGATGAATTTGGAGTGGTTTTGAAGTGTATATAGAGTATTGAGTTGAATTGGATAGTAATCTATGGAATGAGTGAAGAAAAACCCAAATTCTGGGCAAAATTCAAGGGGTTGTATCGGTACAGGTAGTGTTTTGTTTTTCTGTTTTGACCAGCGTTCGTATTTTGGTCATAACTTGCTCATTTATGATCCGATTTGAGTGATTCAAGTTGATGATTAAAATAGACTTCAAGGAGAACCAAACATCATGAAATAAAGCCTTCAAATTCTGATTCTATGTAGCCAAAAAAATTCACTCAAAGTGGGGCCGTATTTAAGCGATTTAAGTTACTGTTTTGAACATAGAGTAGTCCGGGTTGTTTAGGACATAACTCGAGTTTCAGTGCTCCGATTTGGGTGATTCCAGTTGGAGAAGAACCCTTAGCACCTTAGCTTCAAAGTAGTACAAAAGATCAGTGTCAAATGTGAAGTTAAGATCCCCGAAAATGACAGAGACAGCGGGCTGCTCTTGGCTCAACTGCGAATCTTGTAAGTTCTTGATTTTTGTCTGACTTGCAACATAACTCCTTAGTTGGGACTCCATTAGGGGTATTCTTGGACTCTATAGAGCTCATTGAGTCTAGAATCTAACCATATTCTGTTGTGGCATTTAGTTTATCTTGTCTGAAAATTGAATTGTTGTACCAAGTGTACTAATCGCTTGCTTAAAGTTAATTAGAATACATGGTAAGAAATGATGTAGATATGAACAAGAAATGCAACATGTATAGATGTGTTCATGAAACATGAATATGAATATGAAGGGAAATATATCATGAACACATAATGTGGTTAAGTTATATATGATTATTATCACATATAACCAGAAAAAGGTAATAAATGATATGAAGACAAAATGTGATTATGATCAGTTATGAGTTCTATTTGTGAAATATATATATGTATATATATTGATTTGAATTATTATTATTCGAAATGGTTGTCATACATAAATGACATGAAGACAGAATATGTTTATGATCGATTATGAGTTTTATTTGTGAAATATACATATGTATATGCATATATCGATTTGAATTGGCTGACTATCGAAATGTATATATGCATGTGTGCATGTGACTGAACTATAAGTGAAATTGCGCATAAAGTAAATTGATTTGAAATGTATCATTTAATGACCGCCATGACGGGATTCACGAACTGAATTTGTCATGAAGGAAATCGTCAGTTTTGAATGTGAAATCACATTTTTATTGGACCAACATGGCCAGAGGATTCACGATTGAATTCATCGTAAGAAGGTAATCGTAATTCTTGAATGCGGATCACATTGCTCTTAAATGACAAACGGGACGGGATTCGCGGCCCGAATCTATCGTGAATGTTAACTTCTATGACTATATGTGACATGGTGATATTGAATGCGAAATCACATTTGCTCTTTGAATGACAAACGGAATGGGATTCGCAAGCGAATGCGTAAGTGAGATAATAAACTTCTATACCCATATGTGAGATGGTGATATTAAATGTGAAACCACATTGCTCTTTGAATAGCGAACTGGCAGGATTCTGGCTGAATGCGTAGTGAATGTGCATTCTATAGTATATGTAAAATCCTGAAACCGAAAAGTGAAAAATGACATTAAAAATTGTATTTGTTTAAGTATCTTTTACATTACACAGACATTGTATAAAGGCATTATTTTGTAAATGCATTTTGTTAAATGTGAATGTTATAGGTCTTTTGAATTTGTAAATGTTTATGGGATTTCCAAAATGAAGTGCTTCCGCGTAATTAAAGTCTAAAATGGAATAACACAAACAAATGTTTTGAAGATAATTGAAAATGTCGGAGTAAGCCAGGGCCGGCTTGGATTTGCAACTAGGTCGAGTCGGGGATTAGTCGCGACACTTTTTGGCGAAAATTTAATAAAAACAAACAAAATGTTTTGAAGATAATTGAAAATATCGAGATGGCGGGCTCCGGCTTGGATCATGACCGGATCTAGTCGAGTTCGGTCGCAACACTTTTGAAAGCGAATTTAATAAAACCAAACAAAATGTTTTGAGAAGATAATTGAAAAATGTCGAATTAAGCAGGACTCAGGCTTGGATCCATGTAGGGTAGAGTCGGGGATTCGGGTCGCGACACTTTTGAAAACGAAAATTTAATAAAACGATAACTAAATGAATTAAACGATGTATCAGTCTAATTTGACCCTGTATGTATTTGATATGACTTTGATATGTTTCGATTTGCCATTGTATATGTATAAGTTTGTTTTGAATATGATCTGACATGCCATACATGTAGAAGATATAAATTGAAACTTGTAAAGACATGACACATGGAAATGTCTGAACAAGATAATGATATGGAATGCGAAAGGATAAAATCTACATGTATAATATGATATAAGGTTAGAAGTCACATAAGAATAGGCTTCGTTATATGCATAGGAAAAGTAAATGTAAAAAAGATTGTATTGAGTATTGATATTGGTGAATTCTTGTCTATATGTTCCCCACTAAGCGTAAACATACGGGTGTTTAATCAGGTGTAGAGTGCGAGAGGAGATAAGAGGACGGGACATTCTACGGCCCGATGCAGGGCCGTCGAGGAGATAGGTGCTCTGACCTTGTTCACGCGATCTCTGATGTTTGTATTAGATATGTACATGTATAAGTATTTGTATAAGTAAATGGGACTTAGCATATGTGTATAGATTTTAATGGATATCACTCCGATGGTAGTTCCTTTGTATATGTAAATGATTTTTTATTATTACAAAAATTGTTTGTATACCCACAGGTATAAGTTCAGCTCTGAAAAAAAAAAAGCGGTAAGAGTCCCGGATATATGGTTTCGCACCGAAATCGGTTGGATCCATGATCGGTCGGGCCAGGGAATCGGGGGTGACATAGGTCAGTGCGCCGGTTTACTATTCATCGGGAGCCCTTTATAGCGGATTTTTACACCCATCCTCGGAATTCATTGCAGGGAAGGCGCCCAGGCTACGTGCGAGGAAGTACATGAAGGCGTATGTGGAAATCACATCGGGCTCGAGGCAACGGCGGAAAAGTTTTAAGGAGCGAAGTGCTGTGGCCCTGTGTAACCCGGAGGCATAGCAGAGACTAGTCGGAAAATGCAAGGTTTGTCAGAGCACGCATAAATCTCTCACCTCCCACTAGGAGCGGGCGTCGGTGTTTAGCCTTTTTAGCGGTGGGGGTTGGACATGTGAGACCTGCGCCGTGGAAGGGCGATACTGCGGGGAAATTTATTGCATTGCGGTGGATTATTTCACCAAATGTGGTAAGGCCCTTGGCTACTATCACAGAACAAAAGGTACGCAACTTCATTTGGCGTGCCATAATAAGCAGGTTTAGTATCCCGAGAGCCCTGGTGTCAGACAATGGGAAACAATTCGACAATCCTAAGTTCAAAGTTTACGTGCCGAGCTGGGATCGAACTTCTACTCGTCAGCTCGTGCAATCGATGGACAAGCATAAGTCACCATCCAGACCGCTTATGATGTGAAGACCAAGTTGGAAGGTCTAAAGGAGCCGATCGGTAGAATACCTCCCAGGGTGTTATGGGCATACGAGAACTATCTCGCCAGTCAACCTTCGGGGGCCCCATTCGCTCTGGCCTTTGTACGAGAGAAGGTAGCTATCGGATCAGTTAAAATCCCGAGAGTCGGGTGCAGCGTAGAACATAACGAAGAGGCTCTTGCCTAAGCCTAGACCTTCTGGATGAAAGCATGAGTCGAGTCTGAAGCATCGAGACTGCAAAGGAAAGCGGCAGGTACTACGACCCGAAAGGTCAAGCCACGGGAGTTATAAGCTGCGACTGGTTTTTAAAAAAGCACGCCAACAGGAAAGATCCTACACATGGAAGCTAGGACCCGGTGGGAGGGCCTTATATCATGTCAGCGCGTGGTCAGGCACAGAAACTCTGAGCTCCCGGACGGAAGAAGGAAAAGTTCTACCTCCTCTTGGGCGAGCACCTCGGCGATTTATCGATGAATACCAGTTGTAATCTTTAATAAAGTATCATAGCTTTGGATAACTGATGCGTATGTTAGTTGATTACTCTGATTTAATATCATATGAATCAAAAAACAAGTATATAGGTAAAGAAGCAGGAGCTCGACCGGAAAATTTTGAGAAAATTACACACCTCAGAATACGAAAATTCATGCTTCATTGTTCTTTATTTGAAAGAAGGTACAATTGATTCGAAGAAGTTACAATCAGCAGTACCATCCCTTACATCTCGGGAACAAACAGTACAAGCAGCTCCCTCAAAAAAAAAAAATATCAAGAAAGAGAAAGGGAAAGGGAAAGAGAAGAAGAGAGAGCGAATGGGAGGGAAAAGGAGAAGGAAAAGGAGAAGAAAGAGAAGGAAGAAGATAAGAAAAGAGGAGAAAATGGAGCGGTACTAAGTTCTTCTTTGAGTACAGCCCCTCCGGATGCATTCCTATGCGGCTCGGAGTCATCGAGCGTGGCTGGGGAATAACATAACTTCCACGAGAAACTGGGAAAAACACAGCTCACATGGCGGGACCTTCGAGCCAAGCTGGCCCAGCTGAGGTCTTGAGGCGGGCCTCCTACCCAGTGACGACCAAACCTTGACACTTCATCGTACGTGGATCCCGATTCGCCTAAAAGGCAAGAAGGTTCGAAGCATGAGCTCAATCACATAGGAGTTGTTGACGCTAAGGAAGCGGCGCTCGAGTCGTGCAATCCATTCAGTTCTTCGTAAAAGCCCCGCATTAAAGCTACCGCACCTTTCCCGAGAAAGAAATTGATCGGCCCGTATAGCCAGGCGCGTCATGGCCAGCTGATTGAGCGAGGCCCTTAGCGAGAACGGCGACCCCGAGAGCCCTGGCGGCTCGGTTTTCAAGTCGCGCAATCCGTTCCAATTCTCCATAAAGCCGCATTAAAGCTACGGCGCCTTTCGAAAGAAGTGATGCGCCGCGCAGCCGCGGGGCCCACGCCGCGAGAGCCGCAACGACTCAGTTTCGAAAAGTTCAAATTGCTCAACTAAGGCGCCCGGGGCGGTTGGCTCAGTTAGCCCACGGAGCTCAGCTGATTTCGAAGAGCTCAGCGCAACTAAGGCGAAGCCCCGATTCGGCTCGCGAGTGCTTGCGGAGCCTCAGCAGCTTCGATTTGAAGCTGGCTTCTCAACTAAGACCATGCCAGCCCCGAAGCGGTTCAACTCAGGCATATTAGCCCAGGCCTCGGCCGACTCAGTTTAGCCAGCTTTGCTCCGTAAGGCCTTGTAGCCCGAGGCCGGTTCCCAGCTCGGCGAGATTAGCCTGAGCCTCGACTCAATTCCGAAGAGGCTGTTGCTGGCTAAGGCCTTGCAGCCCGAGAGGCAGTTGCTTAGCCTAGAACGATTCGGCTCGGCGAATTAGCCCGCGAGGCCTCATTGCTTTCGGTTTTGAAGGAGCTCAGCTTTGCTCCCAGCTAAGGCCTTAGCCCGAAGCGGTTCGACTCGGGAGTGTGTGCGGGCCTCGAAGCTCAATTTGAAGGCTATTTGCTTTCGGCTAAGGCCTTAGCCCGGGGAGCTAGTTCGGCTCGAAAAGATTAGCCACGGAGCCTCGGCATTTCCGGTTTGAAGAGCTCATTTGCTCGGCTAAGGCCTTGTAGCGGGAGCCGGTTGTAGCGAGTCGGTTCGGCTCGGGTAGGTGGCCAGGCCTCGACGACTCACTTTGAAGGGCTTAAGCGCCAGCCGAAGGCCCAGCCCGGGAGCGATTGGCTCGGGGCGGATGCTGCGGGCCACCAGCGGCTCGGTTCCGAAGAACTCAGCGCTAAGCAGGCCTTGTACCCGGGGCGGAGTTCGACTCGGGCCCGGAGTAGCCCACGGAGCCTCAGCATCTTAGTTTTGAAGATCTCAACTGCTCAACTAAGGCCTTATAGCCCGAGAGCCCCGGTTCGGCTCGAGCGAATTAGCTCCGCGAGCCTCGGCTTTCGTTTGAAAAACTCAGCCTTTCAGCTAAGTGCAAAAGCTCAAGCGATTATGAATTTGAGTTGATGGGGGTGTGACTGACTCTGATTCAGCCGACGCGTTGGGGCGTGAAGAGACCGTCGGGAGATGCCGGGCTCGTGTTAACGTTGGGTGGCTGCCAGCCAGATGCAAACCAGGCCGAGGTCGTGCTCGGGCAGGTGTGGGACTCTGACCGGTTGACTGGCGCCGTTAGACTGCCGATCCAGTGATCAGACCAGCCATGATCTCAGTGTCAGTTTGAGCTGCTGAGTGTGCAAATCCCAGTCATCAGTTGATTGTGGACATAGTATTCGATTTCGAGCTCGACTCTCATTCAGAACACAGTAGCCAGAACTAGATTGTTCAGACTTCAGGAACCGCCGTTTCTGACTCAAATTGGAGTTCGGCGCCTTCAGGTGCCGGGACAGTTCGACCGAGCAGTTATCCCACGAACCTCGTGGCTCAGTCTAAACCTCAATACTAACAAAGAACCTCTCGTGAGCCAGAATGATTCAGTTGTGAGCTGTGTGCGATACGAGCATGATTAGGGAGTAAGCGAGAGATGAAAATTGGGAATCATTGAGTTTCAAAGCAGCTAGCATTACATATATCCGGGTTCAAAGCCCTAGGTAAAAAAAAAAAAAAAAAGGCAAAATTGCCTGAGAGGCTGGTCGTCGAGACGAGGATTAGCGAGAGGAAGGTGATGAAGGGGAGGCGGGCCTCGGTAGGCGGTGGTATCTAGGCGGTCGGCGGAAAGGACTCTTCTGCCTTCTCGTCGCTAGGAATATCAAAATTAGGTCAAGCTCGGTAGGCGTTAGCAACCCTCTGTGGAAACCGAGCCATCAGCCAACGAGGTGCAAACCTCGTCCCTCGAAAACTTGCTATAAACTCGGAGTCCCTCACGAGGCGACGAGAGTTTCACGCCTGCGAAGGGTCCTCATAGCGCATGGAACTCAGCAGTCGAGAGAGTTCAATAGAGCGCTCGACGGAAACTACTGCAGACTCTGTCTAGCAGCATTGCTTTATTATGCAGCTCATCTCTAGCAGCTTGCAGCTCTTCTCGGACTACTCGCAGCTCATTCTGGGATGTTTGTAGCTCTTCCCTGACTACTTGAAGCTCATTCTCTGGGCGACCTGCGGCCCATTTACAAGCCACCGCCCAGATCATCACAGGCGGTCTGCGGCTCATCCACGACCTCTCGAGCTTCGCCCTCGGCAACTCTTAAAAGCCATCTCGAGCCTTCTCTTCTACCTCGACTGTACGCTCGTGTGGTCAGATGTCTTATAGGTCAGACTTGAGCTTCACAACTTCCCTCAGATCATATTTTGCATGGGGCTTCATGATTCGGCTCTCGCTTAAGGGTAGAGAAGCCACTCTGGCTTTGTAGGCTCGTGGCTGGCATAGCCCTTGTTCAATCTGGCCTTTTTTTCCAAACTCTTCAAATGGGTAGCCGCCTGCCGATACCCAACATAGAGTCAATGTGACTCAAAGCCAAGATCGAGGCAAGCGAGGAAATAAGGACACGGGGGGAACTACGAGGAGCGACCCTGGGGATAGAGCCAAGGCCTCCTCAGCAGGCCAAGGCCGAGCCTCTTGAGATCGAATCCCGAGGATGGATGAGATCGCGCCGGCAAGCTGGCATTGGAGAAGCGAGAATCCCGATCCCATGCAGCCGGGGTTCTTATTTCTCCAGGAGAGCTCGGTAGCTCTATACAGAGGACTCAAGCGAGTGGGCACATAACCTCCATGAGCCTGGCGGCTCCTCCAGAAGAGATCTTTGTATAGCACGAAGCGACGGGTTGTGCACTGGCTGGAACCTCGTGGGAATGCTTAATGCACGCACACACTCGAACATGGGTAGGGCGATGAAGAAAGGGCAGTCCCGACAGGGGCACCCCCCCGAACCCCGATGGCTCTTTCGGGAGTCAGGACACGCTTCGCGAGACCTCTGAACAAACGTCTCACCAGAGCTTGAGCTCTCCCTTAGTGGGCGACAGCGGAAGGCTGTCGTAGGAGAACTTCATGAATGGAGGTGAAGGCCTCAGTAGAAGGTCGGGGAAGACTTGAGCCAGGAAGACCTTGGAATGTCGACTGATAAGCTCAGTAAGCACGCGGAAGACACTTGGTCCTTCCACTTCACGACCATGTCTTCGGGGCTGGATCGAAACGGATACTAAAGGCGCACAACCAATGCAAGTTAGGGATATCACTTATAATGCGTGAAGACTAGATCAAACTAAAAAGAAGCAAAGCAAGCTCCACGTAGATTCTAGGGTGGTCAGGACATCGGAGCATCGGTGTGTCTTCCGTCCCGGTGGGATCATACTCCCAGCGAGCGGCCACTGGAGCAAAAAGTAGCGTTCTTTCCAAAATTTGTGGGATGACGGAGATCGAGATGATCGGTAGGAGGCGGCTAGGCGCTTAGATAAATAAAGCCTCGACGGCTTCCTTCACGTTGAAAAGATCCCGAGAATAGAGCTATCTTGCAGGAACACCCAAGCCCTTATCCTAAAGACAACTAACATTGATCAGATACCCAGGAAGTTGGGTGAGAAAGTGAGAGAGAAATGGGGCAGTTGAAATCTTTATGAAAACCCTTTTATAAAGGGATGCGGAGAAAACAGTCATTCTCGGCCACCTTGAAGAAGCACACTATCTTGGGCACTTGAACAACATGGGAGGTCAGTACGTCAGGGGACCAAACTTGGGCGCGCCAAGCGGGGCATGTCTTGCGAAGACTCCCCATATAAGGCTCAGCACGCTGGGACCCACCAGGAACGTGCAACGCGGCCGACCTCGGATATTAGGACCACGGGGTATTTAATCTCATCAATTTGTCTTGCACTTTACCCGAACGAGGGAAGGAGAGTTCCCAGGGGCATCTCGAAGAACAACCATGGCTAAGCGATTAGACTCACCACTCGTCTGTCTGAGACCGGATCACAGTAGAATCACCCCACATCGCAAGAAGAAGAAACGACCGGACCCGGGAATACAGGAAGTTGGACAAGAACACAGCAAGTAGCCACGACAAAGAAGGAGAAGAGCGTGCGGTCCTAGGAACAGAACGAAAAGGACGACCTCGAGCAAGGTATTACAAAACACCAAAAGAAATTCTGAACAAATGATCATATGAGTTTCAATAAAAAAGGAAGCCTGAACTCGTAGAGAAGGAAAAAGCTTCGAATATCAGGGGAACACAATGCTAACGGTCAGAGAATGTTCTCAAAAGAAATTGAGAAATAAGCGCGAGAGTCGAAAAGTCATCATTACCACAGGACATTTGAGGCGACAATACCCCAACCAAACCCGATACAATGTAATGCGTGATCGCACGATTCGGCAATCGGCCCTTGCCGCTCGCCATAACCAAGGGTTGGGGGGCGACTGATTGAGTTTAAAAAATAGGCGCGCAAGCCCCTCCCCCGAGTCAACGAGGATTGAAAGACTTATAAGCAAGTCCGGTCAGCAGCGGCTCACAGCTCGAAGCCCAACGGGAGCCTAGTTCATCCATCAGTAGATAACGAGAAAGCCCAAATAGCCCATATCCACATAAATCAAATCAAATCTCTCCACCAATAAGGAAGTAAGATAATTCCCAATAATTTGCTTTCTAATTATCATATTAATCGGCGGCGATAAAGAAAATCCCTCATCCGATAAGAGAGTCCTTATGCCACATCGATTAGGAAAATCATCCCTTATAAATACGAGTCACCCCATCGGTGAAAGGTACGCACAAAACTTCATTTCCTAAGCATTAGATGTTCTCTTCCACCAGAAGAAATGACTAGAGGAACATCGAGAGGGGAGCCTTGGTGAGCTACGTCGATGGCGCGGTTTTGCTGTTTTGCAGAGGAGTCAGGCATCTAGAGCAGTGAGCCAGGCTATCCATCCGTTCTTAGCTCGAGCCCGATTCAGGTTAAAAAAAAGCATCACCAATCATATAAAGTTCTTTTGTCAAATCAATGGCATTACTATTACTTGTACCCTAATGGTAAAATAAATTTTCAATGAAAATCATTAGATATTAGAATCATGGTTGGAAATTTTGGGATATGTCGATGAAATATCGTCGATATATCGGATTTCGAACTAGCAATATGATATGCTCTACGGATTATCGATTAATGGACATTTCGACAATTTTTTACAAATATTTCGGTCAAAGCGTTGATGGTCAAAATCACCAAAAATTCATTTCTAATGGGATTTGAACTTGGCAAAACATGAGTAACAACACTCTTTCCATTAAGCCAACTTGTCATTCAAATAATATAGTGTAAAAGTTGTTTTAATAGTAGGTCTAATTATTTTATTGAATTTTTTTTAAAAAGTCTTTTTTATATTGTTTATATACTTAAATTTATTAAATTTAAAATTTATTTTACATTATTCCATAAATTTAACTTAATTAAATAAATTTCAATATTAATATTTCATTTCTTCCATTAATGCTTTTGTCAAAAAATTACTATTGCTTTGTTTTTATTTTTCAAATCATTAATGTGGTACACAGAAAATACTGAAACATATGTTGATTAAAAAATAGATAGCTAAAAAATTAATAATATATAAATTAGATAAAAAGCATATATATATATATATATATATATATATATATATATATATATATATAATTTTCAATAAGATAAAGTCTTAATATAAAGATTAAAATTATCAATTATCAATTTTTAAGATAAATCAATTACTAGGATAAACTAATGTTAATATAAAAAATAAATACAAATATATTAATTTTGAATAATTTCGGATTTATCGATATTTAAAAAAAATATCCACCGATATATCTCCGATATATCCGTAAAATTTAAGTACCGATATATCTATCAAAAGCGATATTTTTATCGTTGATTAGTTGAATTTATATAATTATATCATTGAGATTCAAATCTATCAAAATTCAGAAATTAATAAAGAAAACTTCAAAAAATATTAAGGGTGTGTTTGATTTTTGTTTTTGAAAGTGGTTTTTTGTACTAAAAACAAAGAAAATATATTTGGTTCACATTTTTTTTTTCTGAAAAAAAAAAAAAAACACATAAAACACTAAATATAGAGAATAAGAATAGTTTTGAGAAAATACCAAAATATTGTTATCTATTTTTTAAAAACTATTTTTAAGAACATTTTCAAAAGCAAGAACCAAACATGCCCTAAGATTCTTTACTTGAATTTTGTCAAAAAAAAAAATTCTTTACTTCAATAAAAGGATACATGTGAAATATGATTTGTGATATTTAATCATAATATTATTATAGGCATTAATAATAAGTACAATTATCTTTAGCGCATTTTTAATATTACCGTCCTTGATATTTTGTACTTTTAATATTACTCATTATCATGTGATATTTTGTACTTTTAATAATTATAAAATATCATAAGAACAAAGTTATGTATTGCAAAATGAATAAATGTTAAAAAAATATTAATTACAAAAAATATTTGATTTCATTGAATATTGAGTTAGTAATTCATATCTAGTACATTCTAATGACTTAATTTACTATCAAGATAAAGATTATTATAATTGCATAATATTATTCAAGGAAAGAAATCTCACATTAAAGGAGACAATAATGCATTTATTATTAAAATTGTTTTATTAAAAAATTTAATATATGAATGATATAATTCAATGATAGATTCAAAATAATTAATAATAATAAGTTTTAATATACTTGTTGAAAATTTGGAAAAGATTGTAATTTAATAAAAATGTAAGCCAATAAGATTTTTGGTTAGAAATTAAGGTAAAAACTTAATATTTTTTTTTGTTTAAGTAATTAAGTTCACTTCAGTTAAATTAAAAAAAAGAAGTTAAATTCAAGTTATTATTTAGTTTTTTAGGTTATTACCTTACAACTTAACAAGATTATTTGATAAAATTATGGTATTTGTAATCATTAAATTAACATAATTACCATAGTTAATTCTAATTAATATTTATTACGAAAAATCAGAACCCTCAGTAAAAGAATGAAATAAAGAAATTAAATTTACATCTTATGTCCCAAAAAAGACAATTTATCAATTAAATTTTAGGATATCACTTCATCTTTTTTTAACATCTATTCACTTTACAAATCATCTTATAAGATTATGTTCTTAATTTTGCAAATCATGTTATATGATTATGTTCATATAAAGATCAAGTCTGAAATCTCTCCCCTCTACTACTTGAGTTAGGCTTCACCATATTTAAATTTTTTTTTTCTTTTTTTTTTTTAACCTAAAATTCAGTCCACCATTAGCTTATCCCTCTTAACTTCTTTATCACTTTTTCTTGGCTCTCGAAGTCCTATTAAATTACATAATTATAAAAAATGAATATAAAAACTTTATACATCTTACTCAAGTAGTAAAGTAAAGAGGAGATGGGTGTCTAAGAAGTCCACACTCAAGTCCATGTATGAACAAATTACTATAACATATAATACAAAATTAATAGAATTTAAAAAAAGAAAAAGAAAATATAAACCTTAAAATATTTACTTTTCTAAAATATAATGTAAATAACCTTTATTCAAAAAAATGTAAATAATTAGAGTCAAATATTTATAATTTGAGTCAAATCTCTACTATCCTCACCTCCACTTTGATTATTGAAATCTTGGATAATTAATAAGAGTCAACATATGTATGTTAGATTAATTTGTTAATTATTGAATAAGTATAATCATATTATAATTTTAATTATATAATTATGCATATTAATTATGAGTTGTTTATGAGATAATTTAATATTAATTAATTATAGGCTCATGGTTCTATCTTTTTCTTTGCTTTGATAAGACCATTTGACCAAAACTCAATTATTCCCTTGTGTTATATATATATATATATATATATATATATATATATATATATATATATATATATATAAAAGTAAATGAAGCCCTAAAATTTATAAGGGGGTTTGGTATAACACAATTTGGAGAAAATAAAATATTCATTTTCAACCCTAATTATCTTTCTCTATGATCTTGCCGCATACATATTTCTTTGGAGACGAATGTGATCGATAATTAGAATGTGTCGGTATATTTTCATATTATGGTCATTATCACTTCTTTTTGTCAATAAAGTTTTTATTTTGTAATATATTTATTGATTTTTTTTTATTATTGATCAATTGTTTTTAGACTAAATAAATACTCTTAATCATACAAAATAATCTAGCAATTGGTATCAGAGCTACTAGCAGTATTATCGATTTTATTTTCTGCATTCATCAAAGTAACCTTGTTTTCATTTTATGAACACTTGGGTTTTTTATTTTTTGGTGGAAAGTTTCCGGTGTTTGATGATATAAAAGACAAAATCACCGTTTCATTCTTTTAAATCTCAGTAAATCCCCAAGAATCTGACATGAAAGTCTCCATATATTATATATAGTATAACATTCTTTGTATTTTCACTTGCTGTATAGGGAAACCATCAATGAAACTTTGTCTCTTTGCCATCAAGAATTCCTGTGTGAATGTCTTCTTCAGATACGCACCGCAGAGACATACTTGATGTTGATGCTAAACAACCAATTCCTCGTCCACTCGTTTCTTTCTTCCAATACATTGTCTGCCTCTGCACCAGAATCAATCCTGGTTACAGTAGAGAGAAAGGTTCTTGCAGACTGCTCCAATAGCAGCAACTTTATCACTCCCACTATTTGCAATAGAATTCCCTTCCAAACCATCAAGCTCCATCTCCGGGCAATCTTGAAGGATAGGATGAGGAGGCAGTTCGGACCCTTTGAAGTCCCAAGAAAAATTAAAGGCATATGAAAAAAATTGTGGGGGTATTTAGTTTATGATTGTGGATTTTCCCAATCATTGTTAACTTTACGTTTTCATCGCACCAGTGAGATTTTTGTGAACTAGGTGGCATATTAGCTAATTTTTTATTGGAAAATCAGAGAATTGAACATCCATATTTTCCTTTTAATTGTTTATTTGATTCCTGTGCAAGCTGCGGAACATATATGGGCATCAACAAAAGAAATTATATGTTTTCTCGACTACACATTGTTAGTCCTCAATCCAATTTTTGGTTCAACACAATGAAAGATGAGATGACTTCCATGTCACAAAATAAAGTGTGGAACTTGATAGATTTTCCAAATGACTACAGATCAATTGGGTGCAAATGAGTGTTCAAGACCAAGTGCGATGTCAAAGGATATGTAGAAAGATATAAAGCAAGATTAGTGGCTAAGGGTTACAGTCAACGAGAAGGTATTGATTTTAAGAAAACCTTCTTTCCCGTGACCACTAGAGATTTTCTACACATTATTAGTGTTGTTGTGATCATTTATAGCATCGTATTGTGAATAAGCTTGAATGTTTATGAACTTGGGTAAAAATTTGAGAAATATTAAAATGCTTATGAACTTGACTCTCGTGAGTCTAAGCATGTCGGATATTTTTTTGAATTAATGTTGCAACAGTAATTTCTCCCATCTTCTGCATCAATTTTGCTAATATCCATATGAATAGTGAAGTTGTCCTATCGATGATTTGATTATTTGATAGAATGCTTAGTTTGGTGAAGAGATTTCACTAAGTGTCATAAACAGCACAATTTTACTACCTTATCGATGGGTGATGCATTTGGTTGTGATGGATGGTGAATTGTTTTTATATGTGTATGAGTCTTTTTGTGATATGAAACTTTAACATTTGAGCCGCACATGGGTCATTTGGTAAGACAAAGAATGGAGCAATTTGTATGTCTTTGTTTTATGTATTTTTTGACGTGCTCTCTTGTTTATTTATTAGCTTTTAGCTTTTCTTAATTCTATGTCATCATAAAACTTAATGGGACTAATAACAAACAATGGGTTGAATTTCTCATGATGAATTTGACGATTATGAAACTAAATTTGACCTTGAAAGTTGAAGCTCTTCCAAAACCCACTACTGAGAGTTCTGTAAATAAGAAAAAAATTCTATGAAGATTGGGAGTATTTTAATAGTCGTCGTCTGATGATCGTGGAGAATCATATGGAGGATTCCATTTATGCAAGCATTTCCAAGATTAAGAATGCAAAAGATTTCTTGTATGCGTAGCAAGAAATATACAAAGTTTTTTCAAGAATGAGAAAAAATAGGTTATGATAATGTTGGGTGAATTTTTGTTTTGAATCCAATATCATTGATGTGCCATCTAATACTTGGCGGTTAGATAGTGGTGCTACCATTCACACTTACAATTCTATGCAAGCGGTAATAAGCAAAAGAAGTCTAACTGGTTTGGAGCAATATGTGTACATGGGAGATGGTAAAGTTAAATTGGATAGACTTAGATATAGTTTTCTTTTGGAACTGGAAAAGTTAAATTGTACCAAGATTCAATATTGATTGGCACTGGAGTACTTTGTGGGAATCTGTATAGATTAGAGTTGTTTACTTTGCCTTTTGTTTTTGCTATCCTTCTTTACATTATCTTGCTAAGTAGCTCAAATGTTTGAGATGAATTAAAGTCTTTATTCTTTAACACAGACATCTGGGTCATATTCCTAGACAGAGAATGAAGAGATTAATTAAGGATGAGATTCTTCGAGATTTTGATTTCTCATATTTTGATACTTGTGTAGATTGCATCAAGGGTAAATTGATTGCCAAGGTTGATAGATGCACCAAGTTGCTTAGGGTGATTCATACATATATTTGTGGTCATTCGCTCCTTTTGCTATAGGTGATGTAACATCTCAAATTATACCCTAGTAGTTTATTACATGTTTGGGGTATAATAAAAGTCAAAATTGTATTTTTAGGATTTAAGTGCTAAAAGTGAAAAAGGATAATAAAAGTCAAATTATACCCTAGTAGTTTATTACATGTTTGGGGTATAATAAAAGTCAAAATTGTATTTTTAGGATTTAAGTGCTAAAAGTGAAAAAGGATAAAGTCGGGATTAATGCAAAAGTCAAGGTTAAGATGGTAATTTGTGAAATGAGGACCCAAAGGTCATTATGTAAAAAGAGTATATGTTAATGTAGGAATTGGATAAGTTAATTTGAAAATAGATGAGAGTTGAAGGACTAATTGGAAAAAATGGAAAGCTAGGCCAAAATAGGATAAGACCAAACATGGTCTTAGAAATCTTCATTTTTGGTTTTGAAGGTTAGAGCATTCCGAATAGGAGAAAAAGAGAGAAAAGAAAAAAGAAGAAAATGAAGCTAGTTAAAGTGTTCAAGATCAAGGTATGGAAACTCATGTTTGGAACTTTTGTTTGGAATAGCTCTTTTTGTATGGAAATACCTCTTTGTCTAAGTTGTGTAGGAAAAATCCTATTACATATGTTGTTAGTTGGTATAAGATGAGTTTTATGGTTTATTTTGAGTTTTGGTTTGGAAGGAAATTTCCCGGTGAAAAGGGCGAATCTGTGATTTACGTGTTTTTCCCGACACCCCTCGCCCGTAGTAGCGCACGCCTAGGCGTGGAGCTCTGCGTAGGCGGAGATCACTAAGCCTAGAGCGAACTGGAGCGAGGTTTTACGCTACGGTCCGCTAGTGTAGCATTGCTCACACAGGCGTGCTGCAAGTCTGTTTGGTTCCTCTCTTCCGTTAATTCTAATAGTCATCCATTGGATTAATGAGGATCCTATTAAGTTAATGAAAGGGTCCGTACAAGTATAATAGTTATATGAAAAGTGCTCTATACCTCGTCGCCTTGGCGAAGCGCCGTCGTTGGGCAAACATGGTTTTTTGCCCTTATTTGCTAATGTGTTTAAGAACAATATAACAAGTTCGGTAAGACATATAATTACATGTCTGCTTAAGACCGAATAGTGAATGAATAAGCACTTCTGTTCAGTGCGATGACACTCTTGCTAGTGCTACGACACTTCTATTATGTGGGCAGACACGTCTGCATGCACGACCTCCTATTGTGCTTTCCTGACACCTCACATTACGTGAATGACACGTCTCACATTGATACCATCTTGTACGCCCAGTACCTATTGTGATGTGTCCCTATAATTCATTGTTACCGGCCTATGCAAGAAAATACTTATATGTTGTCTATTTGAATAATATAACATATGCAAACTTTTATACGATAAGAATCTGAATAATGAACAATAAGAAAGCATAAGGAATCCGTTCAGTACTGTAATGTACCTACGGGTACCTTCTATACAAGCTCTCTGTTCTGAACTCCTACGGGAAATATGAAATTTCGTTATAAGAATTATGTTATATGAAAAGTCTGTTATAGAATTCTGTTATACGTAAACTTTGACATATGCATTATGCTATATGTATCCTATAATTATGGACCACTTCAAATTGAATCCATATATGATATCTGTTCCCATTTAAGTTATAAGTTTAGCACGAGTGTTTCATTCGTATAGATCTTGAAAGAGAGGACTTCCATGGCGTGCACTTCCTTCAAGGCTAACATAGAAATAGGAGCCCACCATATGTAGGTTTTGTCCTGCTGTTTTGTAATATAAATCTTAATATTTGTAATAGTGGAATTTGTGTAAATACAAGTAAATGGGACTCAGGCATGTATATGTACAAGACATTTCAAACACTACTACGGTGATAGTTTTACAAGTTATATTCTGATATATGGATTTATTTAAAGAAATGTGTCCACCAACGTTAGAAAGTCAGGTAAAGGAGTCCCAATGTTGTGTCGCGCCCCCTCTCTTCGCCTAGGCGGGGGTAGGGGCGTGACAGGTGACCACAAGTATTTCATCACATTCATTAATGATTATTCCTATTATGGTTTTGTCAAGCTCATTTGTGAGAAGTTTGACTCTTTTGAGGTTTTCAAAGCTTTCAAAGCTAAAGTTGAGCTCCAACAAGGGAAGAAGATCAAAGTGGTTCATTCTGACAGAGGTGTTGAGTATTATGGTAGATATGATGGGGCAGGACGCAACCCTGGACCATTTGCAAAGTACCTTCAAGAATGTGGCATTGATGCTCAGTATACAATGTCTGATACTCCTCAACATAATGGAATTGCGGAGATGAGGAATCACACGCTTCTGGATATAATGCGATGTATGCTTGTTAATTCCTCACTACCTGAGTTCTTGTGGGGTGAAGATTTTAAAACCGTTGCTCATATTTTTAACGAAGTGCCTAGTAAGTCTATTCTAATACTTTGTATGAGCTATGGTCACAGAAGAAGCCTAGTTTTCGTCACTTCCATGTTTGGAAAATTTTAAGGTGGAAGGTGGAAGTAATTGTACAACTGCGATCGAAACTTGATCAGACCATCGATAAGTACTGTTGGTTATTGTATGGGATCGAGAGGTTCATTGTGCGATCGCACACCGCAAAGTGATTGAGTCAGGTCAAGCTATTTATTTTAAGGATGATACTGGTACAAGCCAAGGGCTAAGAGAAATTGTGTTTAAAGAACACTCAGATTTTATCCCTATGCTTATTGCTTTCACTTCTATCTCTAGCCCTGTTGTTGACTAGCATCCAATAGCCACTACCGATGATGAACTAATTGAGGATGTAGATCCATTAGCCCCATATGTAGACATAGTAGCTCTAGATGTAGTCATGAATATACCCTTAACGAGGTCAAAGAGGGCGCATAGGCCCCCAATTTCAGATGACTACATTGTCTACTTATATGAGCATGATTATGATGTGGATGATGTATCATATCTTACTATCTACAAAGAAGCCATTGTTAGTTTCTCAATCCAACTTTTGGATTGATGCAATGAAAGATGAGATGACTTCCATTTCACAGAATAAAGTATAGAAGTTGAGTAGATTTGCCGGATAGGTACCTTAGACCTATTGAGTGCGAAATAGGTGTTGAAGACCCGAAACACGATGCAAGGACATGTAGAAATATATAAAGCAAGATTATTGGCTAAGGGTTACAGTCAACGAGAAGGTATTGATTTTAAGGAAACCTTCTTTCCTATGTCCACTAAAGATTCTCTATGCATTATTATGGTTATAGTGACTCATTTTGATTTGGAGTTACATCAAATGGATGTGAGGACATCTTTCTTGAATGGAGACTTAGTTAAGGATGTTTACATGTCTCAACCTATTGACTTTGAGGAAGTTAGTAAGGAAAACATGATTTGTAAACTTCATAAATTCATTTATGGTTTAAAGCAGACTTCTAGGTAAAGGTATCTAAAGTTTGATGGTAGCCATCGCGATGGTTTAAAGGAGAGAACATCGTTTTGATCAATGCATATATATGAAGGTCAATGGAAGCAAATACATATTCTTAGTTTTATATGTTGATGATACTTTGCTCACAACCAATGATACTAACATGTTGGTTGAGACAAAGCAGTTATTATTTAGCCATTTTAATATGAAGGATCTTGAGGAATCATCTTATGTCTTGGGCATATAGATACTTTGCGATAGACCTAGTGGCGTTCTAAGATTGTCTCAACAGATGTATATTGAACGAATTATGAAAAGGTTCAATTTGCAATCATGTTCTTCTAGTAAGACACCAATTGTAAGGTGACGAATTTCCCAGGCAATGTCTCAAAGGATATTGAGATAAATCAAGGAAATCATTCCCTTATTCTTCAATTATAGGCAGTCTGATGTATGCTTAAGTATGCACATGATATTGATTTTGTTGTCAGCGTGTTGGGTAGGTACTTGAGTGATCTTGGTCAAAGCCATTGGAAAGTGATTAAGAAAATTTTGAGGTATCTTTAAGGTACCAAGAATCTCATAGTGACATATCCAGCGTCTGAGACTCTTCAGGAGTGGCAGTTTGGTTTTAAGCGTTCGATTATATGAGATTACTTGGATGATAAAAGTAAATTTCCTAGTTATATCTTTATGATGGTGAATAGGCTATTTCATGGAAAATTGTCAAGCGGAGACAACACAGCCTAGCATGGAACAGAGTATGTGAAATCATTATGGGAGACTCTTATCATGCAATATGATTACAGTTACTTCATTTAGCTTTGGGTTATTCCCTCCATTTTAAATTTCTTGAAATTGTTATGTGACTCAATTACATGTTGTATCTTTCTCTAAGAACACTAAGGCCTTGCAAACCAAAGCACATTAATGTGAAGTTCTTTTTTGTAAAATAGAAAATTACAGAATCCCTCATTTAAGTTGAACACATGACTACGACTAGCTTGTTGGCAAACCCACTAACCAAAGGCTTACCTATTTGTGTGTTTCAAAAACACATCACCCGCATGAGATTGTCAAGAGCCTAGACTCTTTGTTTTAGTGAGAGTTTTGCCTTTTCATGTATTTTGTAAGGAAATCTCATGTTTTTTCGTTATTACATGCACATTTTGATGTTTGTCATTATCTTATGATTTTGTGTCATTTTGACCTGATGAATGAAAAAATTATGTTTTTTCTTTCTATTGAATCAATACTTTTGTCATTGTAATGCTTCTAGATTAATGGCGCGGTGTATGCGATTTATATCCTCTCGGTGTATTAATTGTATATAATTGGTTATGGCTATATAAGTCTCTTATGGAAGCATTTGAGTTATGATTTTGATTAGTAGCGTCTGGTTATGTACAATTTATATATCCTCTCGGTATATTAATTGTATATGATTCGTTATGGCTATGTAAATTTATTGAGAAAGCATTTGAGTAATGATTATACCGTCAAGTGGGAGAATGTTAAATTAATTTATTAATTATGGACTAAGCATAATCATATTACTGATTTTACCAATTATATAATTGTGCATGTTAATTATGGGTCATTTATGGGATGATTTAATATTAATTAACTATGAGTTCATGGTTCTATCTTGTCTCTTGCTTTGGTAAGCCCATTGGACCAAAGCTCTATTGTTCTCTTGATCTCTCTATATATATAAGTAAATAGAACCCTAGAATTTATAAGATGGTTTGGTAGAACACAATTTGAGGAGAAAAAAGGATCTATTTTTAACCCTAGCCATCTTTCTCTATGATCTTGTCCCCTACAGATTTCTTTAGAGACAAATGACGGTCAATAATTCCAGATTTATGCCAAGTATATTTTCCACATACTAAGAATTGATATACTTCACTTCCGGTTCAATGAGAATTTATATTTTGTAATGTATTTATTAGATATTTTGATTATTGATAAATTGTTTCTAGGCTGAATAAATACTCCTAGCAGCATAAAGTTCAAATTTCATCAAAGTCAACTCGAAATCTTTATCCTCTCTACAACATCATTTTCCTTTTTATGATTCTTTACAACATCATTTTTTTTTTTATGATTCTTTAGAACATCATTTTTTTTTTATGATTCTTTAGAACATCATTTCTCTTGCAATTATTCTTATTCTTGTACAATTACATACGAGCAGAAAAATTAAAGTCTTATTGTACTCTTTTACTTTGACAACTTCTTTAACACTAACAAAAGACTTTTTTATTTAATAAAATTAACTAAAAATATAGACTTAATATAGCTTGTTCTACATTGTTCTTAATACATTCAATAAAGTGGGTAGTGGTTTTGAAAAATATTATAATTTAATAAAATGTAGACCAATTAGAGTAAGAAGATCTTTGAGTAAAACTTAGTATTTTTTGTTTAAATGAATGAAATGGACTTCAAGTTAATGTTTTTTAAAGTTATTATCTTAAAATTAGTGGGTTTTTGATAAATGCTAACTCCTTGTTTATCAAATGTGAAATAACCTATTCATCATCATCAATTTTAACTAATATTTGAAAATCATAACACAATAAAAAAAATGAAATAAAGATACAAAATATTTATGTAATCATCATCAGTACTTTACTAATAAACTTCTAAATATACAATTTAAACTTTCTCTACATTTTCCAACTTAAAATTTAATACACCCTTTCTATATCTCTCTTCACTCCAAGCTCTGTGATAGTGACTTTCTTAAAATAAGAAAAATAAATAATTTAAATCAAATCTTATTAGTGCCTAAAGAATCGAAGCTTGCATAGGCCCGGGACGAAGCCAGAACAAACCATAGTAAAGCTGCAGGATCTCGTGGTGAACCCGACTCATGATGGCCTAATTGCTCTAAGCGCGAGGCCCATGAGCGGCGAGCCTAGTGGGCGAGCAATTGGCAGGGATTATGGGTTGTCCACTAGTTGTGGCGTGAAAGGAGAAACACTTCATCTCATGATTCGATATCACAATCATTAAGGGAAGAAGGATCCACACGATTACGGCTACCACAATTATCCTTTTAATATTCGAGTTAGCGATAAGAAATAGAAGATTCCCTACGTCGGGGAAGATCACAGTGTCTGTTAACAAGGAAGGTCATCATGATCATCCACTATAAATACCAAACAATTCCACCAAAGAAATGTACGCAGTCATAACGCCATCAACAATTGAATTCTTTCCTTTTCATAAGAAAGAAATGACTTGACGCTACATCGACGTGGTCGGCACACCCCCTCCGGGATCACTGGCCTTCGGTACAAGTTGCGGGTTGTACTACATTCAGGCCTAGCGGACGACCCGACAACTGAAAAGAAGCTCACACTTTAGTATGGGGATAGAAAAAGCATCATCGGTTGGCGTCAAATGCGTAGGAAAGATTGTTCCTTTACAAATAAAGTTGATTCCTTAGTGACTGATGGTATCAACTTCGAAACATGGCGAGAGTCACGCCAACCCGAGGGCGCGAGACCAACAAGGCAGCGTTAACGGCCCGGCGGCCGGAAGAAGTTCGGAGCTCTTCACGCCCCCATTAGCGAGATGGAGGCCCTCAGTCGTGTCAACGTCACGCTAAGGGAGTTGGTGGAACTCACGAGGCGAGATCACGGCGCCCGTAGGATACCTGACAAACCCCGCTGGCCCGCGATACCATTCCACAGGATGAGCAGCAACACCTCGGCACCCCCCGAGACATTGACAGAGGAGGAGAAAATAACCGGACTAGGGGGCATGATCCCTACGTACCCCTCGGAGATGGTCGTAGTGAGAGATGTGATAGGGATGGCCCAGAAGTGAGAGCCAACCCCTCGTCGCGGGGAAGAGAAACGATCTTGGGAGCGGTTCGGGACATCCAAACAAAGAGCTCGGCCACATGAAAGAGAATTTTGTAAAAGTTTGAGCCCCAGTCTCCATGGATGCTCTAGTACAACAAAGCAGAATCCGTTCACGGTAAGGGGTACTACACTTCCACCACGATGAAGTTCGAATGCGAGTAGATTGAAGCTTTCGACGGAATGAAAGACCCCGTAGACCACCTCAAGACCTACAAGAAGCAGATGGAGTTGCATGGATACCAAGACCCAGTGAGATGTAGAGCCTTTGCCATCACACTTAAGGGCTCGGCCTTGGCATGGTTCAACAGGCTCCCTCCAGCCTCGGTCTCATTCTTCAAGGAACTCTCCATTGCTTTCGTGTCCTACTTCATCGAAGCCCAGACATACCAAAAGCCGAGCTACCACCTGCTGACCGTAAAGCAAGGCCCTCAAGAAAACCTAAGGTCCTACGTCTAGAGGTTCAACTTGGAGTCATTAAAGGTAGACATCCCGGATGAAAATTTTGCCATCACCACCTTTACTGCCGGGTTGGGCATACATTCCAAAGACCTAATGTTCTCCATCTCGAAGAACCCTCAGGCAAGCATGGCCGAGGTGCTCTCCAAAGCAGGAAAATAGATCCAGCTAGAGGCGCCCACAACTTTTGGACTTTGCCTCGGTATTGTAGTTTTTGTGTGTGATCGGGACCTTGCGCTTGGCACTTCTTTTCTTCTTTGCCAAAAATTCAACTAGGGCTTGAAGCTCTTCCCGTGAAGGCTTCATGACAGAAGATTGGGGGTAGCCCCAAAGCGGAGGGTCGAGATAGCTTCACACCCGAAGGCCTGAGAGGTCGAGAAGGTTTCGCACCAGAAGGCCCGGGAATGTCGGACCTAATAAGTTCGAGCCATCTGCGGGCTGACATTTAACTAACAAAACCGCCTCCTCATCCTCAGAACTGAGTTTGGGACGAATACCTGAAGGTCGCACAACCAAAGCGAAGTTAGAAACATCTCATGACTTTCGAAGGCTAAACTGATTAAGCATAGCGAAACTCACGGCGGGATCTTGCAAGGCTGATCAAGCGGTCGAATGCTAAGCGTATCTTCTTGGTCCCCAGGGTTATACTCCCAGTTACGACCATCGACGAAAAAAAAAAGGTTCCTTCCAGTGTTTGTGGGAGGACAAAAGATCTAAGATGATTAGTTTGGCATTGGTGCGTTTGGAGATATACAAAAAGCCTTATGCGGCCTCCTTCACACTAAAGAAATCCAGGAGCAAAGCTATGCTGGGAACCCCGAGACCTTTATTCCTAAAGACGACTAGCAGCCCGACCAGAATGCCCCAGAAATTAGGAGAGAGTTGGGACGGATAGACGTTAAAAGTGCGCAATATGCTGGGATCAAGGATGGTTAGCTTGAAGGTCGTTCTCAAGGAGTCGCCTCGAAAAACAAACCATTTTACAGCGCTTGGACAATATAAGAGTATGAGAGAATCGGGACTTAAACATGAACGCAAAGGGCGCACGAGTGAGTGGCGAAGGCCTTTCCAAAAGAGGGCTTGATCCGACTAGAGCCTTGCCGGCGTTTTACCTGGCAACCCTCAATGCTTCGACCGCGAGTGCGATCTCGGCCAACCTTGCTCTTTACCACACTTGAGACGGGGAAGGAGGTCCCGTCGGAAGGATGCGGTCAACAACAAGGGCTGGAAGGCCAGACCCTTCACCTATCTGCCCTAAATCAGGTTCCTCGGTCGAACTTCTCCCTATGCGCAGACTAGAAGAACGATTGGGCCCAAAGGAAGTACGCATGATTGGGCAAGAATAAGGGAGGTCAAACGAATGATAAAAAGGAGGAACCTCGGCCCAGTACGCTATAACCACTAAAGTTAGAATAATGTCCACACGGTTAAAGGCATGTGGCGGAACTCCGGCTAAAGTGAAGAAGAGAGACAAGCAGTAGTGCGGGGGACCCACGGAATCGAGCAAGAAAAGGTAAACGAGGAAGAAGAAGGAAGGCGTGCAGGCTAGGAAGAAAACAAAAGGCGCCCAACCCCGAGCGAGATAGAGCGACGAAACCACCAAAGCGGTCTTAAGCGATCGAGAGAGTTTAAAATTTGGAAGAAAATCAAGGGACCCGCAGAGAAGGGGTTTGAAGGAAACGAGGAATATGGTTGAATGGCCAGGTGGGGTGCTTCACAAAACCTTTGGAAGCGTCAACGAAGCGGGCGTAAAATCGAGAAAAGCCATCATTATCACAATGTGATTGGCGACAAGCTGGGCAATGAGCCCCGTTACGCCATGGAATCCATTTGCTCGATCCGAACGATTCATCTCTTGCAGAAGCTCGCTTATTTTGAGAATTTTGAGAGCGATAGTGCACAAGAATTGAAGCTGCGCGTAGGCCAAGGCGCGAAGCGGGGAATGAAGCCTCGATCAAAGCCCGAAAATGGGTCTCACGTGGGAACGGCCCGTGATGGCGCCTTAGTAATTACTCTAAGGAGCGAGCACGGGGTTGAAACTAAGTACGATGGACGAGCAGTGAGGTGGGGATTATCCGTTGTCCACTAGTTGTGGCGTGAGAAAGGAAAGCACTCCATCTCCATGATCCGATATCTACTCATTAAGGGAAGAAGGATCCCCCACGATTACGGCTGCCTAATTATCCTTTAATATTTAGTTAGTGATAAGAAAGAGGAGATTCCCTACCCAATCGGGAAGATAACGTGTCTCCATCTAACAAGGAAAGCCATCGTGATCATCATTTATAATCACAGAAACAATTCCACGAAGAAGGTGCGCGGTCATAACGCCATCAACGGTTGAATTCTTTCCCTTTCATAGAAGAAGCGGCTTAGGTGTATCGGAGAGGTGGCGACACACACGTAGGATCATCCTTTTAGTGCGGGTTACGGGTTGTGCGATGATTAGGCTCAACGGACCCAACCCGGCGCTCAAAGAAGCTCACTGTCAGTGTATCGATAGAAAAAGCGTCATCAAATCTCAACAATCTTTACATCGACTTAAGTGAATCTTAAAAATGGAATACATCTAGATGGTGTTTTTGATCCATTTTAAACAAATCATTAGACTTTTTTTTGACATAATAATTAGACTTAACACAATTATTAAAAATAGTTTTAGATTATACAATTGTAAATCACATCTATTTCAACTCACTATTCTAGCATTATCAAATGTCCAAATAATAAATGGGAGCAAAGAAAAAATAAACCGAAACTAAAATGAAGAGTAGAATGAGAGACAATGGGCGGATACTAACATTTACTTGGAAAATCACCGGTAGCGAAGTTAGAATTAAAAGTTTACTTGGAAAATAACCGGTGGCGGAGTTAGAATTAAAAGTCAGGAGGGCAAACTTTAAAAGTGGTTTGTTTACAATTTTTAAAAACTGTTTTTTATTCTCAAAAATAAAGAAAATATGTTTGGTTTCTTTCTTTTTTTGTTCTGAAAAATACATAAAATACAAAAAATAATATATTCGAAGAACAAGTAAAGTTTTGAGAGACACTAAAATGGTGTTCTCTTTGTTTTTAAAAACTGTTCTCAAAAACAGTTTTCAAAAGCATAAACCAAACATACTCGAGCCGATTTTATTCTTCAGGAAAATCTTGGGAAGAGCATCAGAGAAAAAAAAAAGTAGGTTTAAACTTAATAAACTAATTCTTTATGTTTATTCAAACTCATTTCATTTGTTTCTCTCTATTATATAAGACCTAAGAAAGTTAAAAATATGTAAAATTTTGATTATATTTGATTTTTTTTTATATTTTCTATGATAAAACCAAATATGAGAAAATCATTTTTCTTAGTTTTTTTTTTCTTTTCCTAGAACTTTCTCGGTTCCAAATGGAGCCTTGTTAAGGAAAGAAAATATAGATAAAAATAGGGAGAGAAAGTGAAAGAAAAAAATATTTAGAGAATAATAAAAGTAGGTTTAAATTTAAAAAATTAGCTTTATATGTTTATTCAAATTCATTTTATTTTTTTTATATTTTTCACAATAAAATCAAATTTGAGAAAATCTTTGTTCTTATTTTTATTATTATTATTAATATTTTCAGGTTCTAACCAAAGTTAAGTAAAAAAGTTTTACAAAAATCAATAATTAGAAGTTTTAATCCAATGCCCTAATGGCATGTGGGGGGAATGCCCCCTAGGCATGGCTTCGGCAGTGAGAATCACCAGAGAGGTTAAAACCATTAATCTACAAGTGATTAAAATCCCACAATAAAAAAATAAGCAAATTGTATTGATTGTATTTGTTTCTCGGGAAGCACTGAGGAAAGAAAAAAATTTGCTAAGAAAAATGGTTTTTTTTTTATGTTTGGTTGATTAATGGAAAAGCTCATAAAAATCAAATATATCTAAAATCACTTAAAAATTTACATATTTTTTAAATTATTTAATTTTCATATTTGATGAACACATTCAGCATCCATTTCACAATGTATTTTTTGAAAAACTGATTCATTTTATTTAGAATTTCAAAAAATAAAAAAGGCCAAGAGACCTTCATTGGAAAATGAAATTTCAAAGAAATTTAGCTGGAATGTCATGTACTTGATAGAAAGAACCAACGTCTCCATATGAGACAACATTATTTTCCATCCACAGGAAGTGGGAAATTATTAAGAAAGCACATGATTCCTTAGATCACGGGGAACCCATACAAGTTATTATTGTTGTTATTATCAATATTATTATTATTATTATTTTTGTATAGGATAAGAAAATAATACTATCAATTGTAGCTATAATCATTTATGGATTTTTTATTTTTTTTAAATTGAGAATCCCTATTCAGAAGAAAAATCTTAACGAATCCCGTTTATTATAATTAATAATATCATGCTATCGTCCTCATATAAGGTGTCATATTTTGTAAGTAATTAAAATTATTTATTCACTTTTATTTAAGGTGACATAAACCTTAAAAATATTACTTTCCCACTCCTCAGATTAACGTGACTTATATCAATGGAAGTTTAGATAAGAAATAATTACACACCGAAGTTGTTACCTTGAATGTCAAACCTTCAAGGCATTAATGACGTAATATAAACCTGTAAAAATGGCGATTAAATAGCTAAAGGGGTTGACCGGCATAACGATAGTTAAGTCATTAAAAATCTGAGAAGAAAAAGGGAAGAAAGTTCCGCGTGAATTGGATTAATCTTATATGGAGATCCGCCGATTTATAGATAATGGTTCTTAAAATCTACTATCTTTGAGGACAAGATCTATGTTTGGGGATCAGATTTGTTTTTTAAACTTATCACGGATTGAATTTTTGTATATGAGGATTATTATATCAAATATGGTTGATAGAAATAATGGATGTAATATTATACCTTTTGTATTCTATGATCTTACTGTTTATGTCAGATCATGCTTATGGGAAGGATGGTCGGTGGGGGCTTAAAACTTTAAATGGGTCCTGAAAAGCTGTATGCTGAGGAGACATGGCTTTCCTAGTGGGCACCAGTTCCCAGATCTAAGTAGTGCCTGATTATCTGATGGGGCGGGCTTAGGTAAGCTTAGCATCCGGGCGAGTAGGCCTTGAAGGTAAGCAGATGACCCGTTGAATAGTGGGTCTAAAGATCATGGCACTCATAATGCCCCTTTTTTCCCCGGTTGAAATTTTGTGTTTTGATTTAGGAAAATCTGATGTTAAATTCCAGTGTGGAAAACGTGAATTTGGAAAAATTCATGCATACCTGAAATACTAGGAAGGTGAAAGCGTGTTGGGTCACAATCGTGTGGTTACATCTCCCGATATGTTTCGCGACGCAGCATGATGATCCGACTGACACAATTAATGCATATGTTGATATGGTACTATTTATAGGGTTTGGAGATTCTAATCTTCCTTCTTTACCATTTCACAAAGGCTTTCATCTGTTGCAATTTCTTTCTCTGTGCCAAGCTGGATGGACAACCAAAGCATCAGTGGAGCCTCCTCGGCGATCTTTTCGATTTTTCAGTGAGTTTTTACAAACTTCGTTTGCATTGCCTCTACTGAGGGTGCATCCACTGTTCATCAGTAGGCCTTTTGTGACGGGGATATAGACGATTTATGGGATTTAGTTTGGGTTCATTGATGAGTCTAGAACTCATCTATTTTTAATCCTTTTTTTGGGCATGTTTTTAACAATTTAGGAGATCTATTTTATACCCAGGTATGGAATATTCACCAACTATGTTTCGAATTGTTATTTGAAAAAGGAAAATAAGCATAAAGAAGCAAAAAATGTGGAAAATGCATCCCGATCACGTGTCGCGACATAATTTTGTATGTCGTGACATAGATTCAAGCGGAGACGAAAATTATGTCACGACTAGCAACTAAATATACTTAACAAAGCTCAGACGGAACTCAATGGAAAAAGAGAAATTTATGTTGCGACAGAGTTTTTATATCGCGACATTATTGAAGAAGATCATGAAGAAAACTATCGTGACAATCCTTTACTCTGTCGCGACAATGATCAAAGCAAATAGCAAAGGAGTTGTGTCGCGACAAGATTTTCTCTATCGTAACATAAAAGGCTGAAGATTAACATATGAACTATGTCG
The DNA here is from genome assembly GCA_016808115.1 of Tetrastigma voinierianum. Lineage (NCBI taxonomy): Eukaryota > Viridiplantae > Streptophyta > Magnoliopsida > Vitales > Vitaceae > Tetrastigma > Tetrastigma voinierianum. The sequence continues at coordinate 137,109 of JAEQBH010006627.1, read as the reverse complement.
CGACAAAAGACAGCTCTGTTGCTACAAAAAATGCTAAGAATATAACACAAGTCAGTTGAGACAAGTGTTTTCATGTTGCGACAAAGCTTTCAGCATCAAGCCAACTCAAGGAAGAATTTATGTCAAAATAAAAAAATCCTATCGCGACATAACATTCCGAATTCACAACCAAGAACAATAAGATCTACATCACGACAAGATTATTTTATGTCTCGTTAAGCGAAACATGAAGAGGAGGTGATTCCACAATAGCGACAAGAGTGGAAGAGAGCTTACAAAACAGAGGAGTGGTGACAAAAGAAATTCGTTTTGAGACACTAGTAAGGAATTGGCGGGGAATTTAATGCGACAAATAAAAATGTGGAATGATAAAATTATGTTGCGACAGAGAAAAATTAGGTCGTGATAGAAATTGAAGGGTGAGAATGACCAAGGCGAATTTATTAACAGCAACAAATAATAATTCTATATTGCTAACACGACAACAAGCTAGAAGAATTAGAGATGAAAAGTCTGTCATGACCAAGGAGTTTCTTGTCACGACAGCAATTGCTTAGGACTCAAAGAAATCCTATCGTGACAAAGTTGACAGGCTGAAAAGGTAAATGTTTGTCGCGATAAGGAAAGTATGTCTGACAAACTCCGGAAGCGAAGGACATGAAGTGTTGCGAAGCGGGTTTAGGTGTTAATCGCGACCTGAGAGCATTCACTGTCAGCGTAATAAGGCTATTTGAATAAAATTTATGTCGCGACATTAGTCAAAACCTCTTATGACACAATCCGAACAAGCCCGGAGAGCAGTCGTGACCAGAAGAAACAAAAGCTCTGACCAGTGATAAGATTGAAAGCTACATCGCTGACAAAGGGACGGTGGTACTAATTTTGGGATCCACAATGCAATTAATGAAGTGAGGCCTAACATTAGAAAGCCTATAAATACATGCTTATAGGGTAATGTGCGCAGCTTCGGCAACTTCAGGACATCTAGGTGGTTGAAGACTCTTGTATATTTTTATTTTTCTTTTATTTTCCATTTTAGTATATTTAGTTTTAGCATGGTTTTATTTTGTTAGTTTTCCTTTAATTTTCTAGATTTGGGTATTGTACTGAAGTGCAACTTCGAGATGGTATTTCTTTATAAATTCATCTTTTCCATTACTGTTTGATTTAAATGGATGATGGAAAGTTTCCGGAGTTCATTTATTTCAGTTTGTTCATGATTTCAATGAATTTTTCTGATCAGTTAGTCACTGATACGAGTGAACAAGTTTTGAAAAGTTGAGCTCACTGGAAATGGGTAATTGATTATAGTCATTTTTCAGCATAAGGTGGAAGAAAACTTTAATTAGAATTCTTGAATTTATTTGATTGGTATTGATTAGAAATTTACTTGTTCTCAATACTAATACCGTGTACCCAATGCAAGGCATTATATCTCGCTCTGATTTCCAAGAGGCCCTCTAAGTGACACAGAGATGGAGAATCCTGAAAGTGTAGAGCAATTCCTTGTGGGTATGGTAGACTAATACTATGGAACTAATGAACTTTGAAGTATTACTCAAATAGATCACCAACTTACTTATAATTTGAGGATAGTTTAATGAAGTATTTGTTTAATCACTCAGAGGTATCTCATCTTTTTAATGAATTGGTTATGATTCCGTGTTAGCAAAGATCTAATCAAGGAGATGGAAATTTTCATCAGAAGTGTAGGATAAGGTGTCAATCAATTTTGGAGAGAAGGCTAACAATATCACATCAATGGGGGCAAAAGAATTCTTTAGTCTAAGATTTGGTATGAAGTCTGAAAGGAAAAATACTTAAATCTTAGAAAAGGAATTACATATTACAAGTGGCCAGTTAAGTCATGTCTCTGAATGAATATAAACCTTTAATCAGTGAAAAATATAGCTAAGGGAGAAATCCAAACTATACTACCTTGCATCTTCGACAAACTCAGTTTTTTCAATTATAGTTGAGCTATGAATCGAAAAGATGTAGAAAGTGATTATTACTAATTGATCCATGTCCAATTTTTTCTCACTCAGTGAATCCTCAACTCCAATTTTATTAAACTTTACTTTTGTATATTAAAGATTTCATTCTAGGACTACATTTTTAGTCCTCTTATCATCATAATAGTGGAATTCAAATAGTAATGATTTTGAGTAGTTCGGGTAATTAGTCTTTTAATTTATCATCTTTCCTCGTGGGAACGATACCTGGACTTTAAATATCCACTTTTATTACTTGTACAACCTGTGCACTTGCAGTGATCAAGACCACACTCAAATTTTTAATGAGTCATTTACAAAAAGAGCAAATCCATCTTTTCTTGTATATGAAAGATGGTCTTAACAAGTTTTTGGCGTCGTTGTCAGGGATTAGATAATATTCCTTGGATAATAGTGGCATGAATTTGTATATATAGTGCAGTACAAAGCAAAGTTTTGGCATTGTTGCCGTGCTTGAAAAGTTCTTGGGTGGCGATACGAAGTTTGACGCCTGCCGGTGCATCTGCAGTTTGGTCTTAACAGTCATCCCATTAGGTTTGGTTATTAGTGTGTTGTCAAACCTCTAAAGGGGGTTTCCTTTTATCTCTCCTGGGTTTTGACGCCTTCACTCCTTTAAGGTCTTCAAGATGATAATTTTCTTTTCCTTTTTATCTATTTTCTTTGTTTGTTTGTAGTACGACGAGATGTGAGAAGATATTCCCTATAGTGTTTAGATTAGGAGGTTAGGCCCTGGGAATCGCGAAGTAGCCTTGTCATTGCTATGTCTGTGGAGGATTGAGATTCTTTGCGCCAGTCTCAGGCTAACATTGAGTCTGAAGGCATTTGTCGAGACCAAATGTTTATCTCAATTGTGGGATGGAGGATGATGAGTGTCTACTTCACCCAGGAGTAGTTTGTTGGGACTTGGCACCATCTCATTGTTGGTGAAGCAGGTTCACACTGCAGGAGCACCTCACATGCTTATACATCCGACGTGCTGATTCTTGTGGCTTGCAGTGTGCTGAACTCGCTCTACCAGTTGGATATCTCACTGGTAGAAATTTGCTTCTCATTTTTGACTTAGGATTAGAGCGACCTTTGCTATGCCGGCCCACCCCAGTCCCATTCTGATTTGTAACTAGGCTCCCGGACTCCCCAAGACTAAGGCGAAAGGGGTTGTCTTAGTGAAAGGGTCATGATATGAGACCTTGAGGCTCTGTAGGCTGGGTTTGGGCTGAACCAGTCCCTAACGTTCCCAGGTTTGTCTAAGCTCGATTAAGCTCTTTTTTTTTTTTTTTTTTTTTTTTTTTTTGTGATCGCTCATATTCTAACATGCCCCTTTTCTTCGGACTTTGCAGGTAAGCACGGGTGAGGTTGACTATTCAACTAGGTGGAGAAGGCCAGTTTAGACCGTATTAGACGGTTGCTAGAGATCGCAATCACGAGCTCCTCTTGTCCGTGAAGAACTTGTAGGTAGAGCTTGTTAAGGGAGATAGCACTTTGTACTTGCCGACCTCTTCATGTAACACCCTGAAAATACCCTAACAGTTTTATAACATGTTCAGGGTGTAAAATAAATTAAATTACATTTTTTCGGCTTTTAAATGGCTAAATGAAGAAATGAGTAAAAGCTTGAAATTTTACAAAACCAAATAAATTTGGTAAAATGTCAAATGATGACCTAAGAGTCATAAATGAGGAGTGTAAATGTTAAAATGAAATGAAATGAAGTGAAAATGAAAGTGAAATGAAGATTTAAAATGAGAAAAATGAGAAAAAGAAAATTAATGTGTAGCCAAACAAGGCTTAGTGACGGATTTGGATTAAAAGACCAAATAGTGGTCTTTGAGAGACATTTCTCTCATCCCCTTAGTCTCTCAATCTACTCATTGTTCTCTCTCACACAAATCTCTCTCTCCCAAACTCTCATCGATTGCACCTTCCACTTTGAGAAACCAAAAATCACATGGATTTCCCTCATTCTTCAAGCCGTTTTGTCTTTAGTCTAAACCCTAGAGTGATCTCGCCTAAGCTAAGAAATCAAGGACAATCAAGTGGTGAGGGAGTTAACGGCTAGGTCAAGAAAAAACTAGGGTTTTTCTCCTTCTTGCAAGGTAAGTGTAAATCTAGCCCAGATCTATGGAAAAATTTAGAGTATTGGGGTGAAATCAATAAATGGAAACTAGAGATGGTTGGCGATAAAGCTTGAGTTAAGATCAAGGCGAAAGGAAGGAGACAGGCCCGACTCTTTTTTGGTTTGTCCTTCTTACTTCTCTCCTCATTTAAAGTTTTATGTTGTTCCAAAAACAAATCTGCATTGTTCTATATGAACATGAATGTGTGCTTTGTTTGGAATAAAAAATGAGATGTTTTGAGTGGTGTAAAGTGATTTCGAATGCATCATCAAGAAAATTGCATGTGTGTTCTATTAGAACCATAAATGGGCGATTTGAGTGTTTGGTAATTGTTTTCAGTAGTTAAGCATAAAAAGTGGAAAAGAAAACAAACACAGTGAATGCAGGAATTTTCGCAACCCTTACGAAAAATTTTTCCCAAGGGCTGCGAATTTTCGCAGGGCCCTGCTTCCAAAATTGGTACCAAACTTATCCGCCATAACTTTTTCGTCCGAACTCCAATTCGCGCGTTCTTGGACTCTACGGAAAGCTCTTTGAGTCTAAAATCTAACAATATTCCATTTAATGACAATTGGTTCTCACATATTTGCTAAAAATTTGATTGTTGCACAAAGTGTACTAATTGCTTGGCTGTGCTAAGGTTTAAGTTGAGTTTTCCTTTCCCGAATCCCCCTAAGTGTACGTGAACCGTTTGGGCATCCCATAACCCACAAATAGGATTTAAAATGAGGCATAAAAATGCCTAAAACAAATGTTAAGGATTTTCTAAAGAAATGAAGAATGTTTGGAAAAGTGGAGTTGGGTAGAAAGTAAACATGAATAGAACTCCTAGAATATTTGACTAATAATATGATTGTTAATTGTATTGGAATGAGGTTGTGACCGGAGGAAAGCTGAATTGTCGAATTAGGATTGGAATCAAGTATAGCTATAAGCTTTGGTTTGTTGCCCGACTATCTCTTTTGTTTCCATTTTGGAGTTTGTTCTCCATCAAATCTCTTCTTATTTCAAGTCTTACGATCATTGTTGTATTATTGAAATGATTTTCAATAAGCTGCATATTGAAGTGTTTTGATTTGAGGCAATTGATTGTGAAATGATTTTATATAGAAAAAAATTGCATAAGTATTGAAAAAGGAATTATTTGTATATAGATCAGCATATATTATATTGTATTTTCTATGAATGATTTGAACGCCCTTAATAGAATGTTAAGCATTAAATTAAGTTAAGGATAAATTGGTATACAATAAGGGTCAAATTAAATCTTGCATTGACGTGTAATGATGTGTCACTCGTCAGTAGCTGGAGCAGTGGTAGTGTTCACAAAGCTGATTTTAATAACGGTCGGCGGCCAGCGGGGGCATGCGTGTTATAAAACTTTTATATCGACTGCAACCAGCAGACCGTGTAGATGATTCGTTATCCTGTGCACCGAAAGCATAAGTTAAATTCGCCTAAAGGAAAAATGAAAAGAAAATTGTGAAATACATGATTTGTGTTTTGAATGATTTATTGCATATGAAAGTGCATATTTGGAATGATCAATAAACTGTAAATGAATGTATATGAAATGAATATATGTATTGTATTGCATTGATCATTGAAAAAGGTTAAAAGGGCAGCATTTTAGAAAATACATGACTTGGTTAAACTAAAATGGAAGAGAGTATTATATAGAAGCACTAAGCATGAAAATGCTTAAGTAGCGTTGTTTTATCATCGCGTAGGTATCGAGTAAGTATTTGGATCAAAGATCGTGGTAGTAAGTCATTGTTAACGAAGCGATGCAAAATAAATGCTCTGTCTCATTACTGTACCATTTCATTCTGTACTATTTGTGGTATTTTTTCATTGCACTCAAGGATATAAAAGTCTTCGCCAAGAAGATCACATTTTTTTATGTATATATTTTTTGAAAGTGATATGGAAATGTATTTTACATATTGTGGACAACCGGGGGTGAACTCCATAAATATTTTTTAATTGTATTTGAAAAAGGCATAGAATGCGATTTGTATAAATAGGTTGACCAGACCCGAGTTATGGACCTATTTAAATTAAAGAATGTATATTTTGTTTGCTCAGCTATAGTTAAATTTTTATAAAAGGGCGTGGGTGCGCCACATTTTAAGTGGTATCAGAGCACAAGTAGAATAAAGCTACGGTATTGAAAACGTATTTGTATTTGTATTGGTGTTTTGAATATATCGTAAAAGTAAAAGTACCGGTAGCGCAATGGACGCTACACTTCAAGTCTATCTTGGATAGCTCTTCGTAAGCGGGTTCTGCTCAAGCCGAAATTGCCGAAGGAGCCTTGGCATGATCTGTTTTGCCTTACCAACTACCTTTGGCCGAGCGAGATCCAGAACCTGCCCCCAGGTCGCAAAGAAGAAGAAATCAAAGAGCAATTGGGCCAGTTGAGAATTTGTCGACAGCAGGGGCTTAGGGGCTTTGTGGATTAGACGGATCCTAGATTGGTCGGGTGGCCCGGAGGGGGCGATATGTCTAGCTTTTCTTCTTTGGATTCACCATGTGGATGAGCAAGCTACTGTGAGCTCTTAGGGGAGACTACCACAGGCTCTGCTGCAGCGACAAAGAGCCTCAAAGGTCCGGCCAAATGGAGAACTAGAACAACCCGACTGTTATTGTTGTGGATTCTCGGGAATGGGCCTCGGACGCTCTGTTGGCTTTGGAGGGTGTAGCCTAGGAGGCTCCCAAGGAGCCTTGGGCATCGTCGGACCTCTTGATGTCGATAAAGCTTTGGGGGGAGGCTCCATTGGAAATAGCCGATTAGTGTAGTTCTCGGCTGGAAGCTGCGAATGCCCTGACCACAGCAAGCCATAGGATACAGCGGGTTGGTGCTCAATAACTGTGTCCCCGATGAGTAGGAGAAGCCTTCGTTAAGTGCACATGTGTGGGTCGAGACCTCTTGGTAAGTCGCCTTGTCGGTTGAGCCACGCTGACAGAGGATACTTTTGTGTCTCTCACGTAGGGATCTCACTGTCGGCCATACGCCTCTGCGTGGAGGCGATTTCGAGGAAAGAGTGCTCGTCCCCTTCACCGGTTATTTGGACAAAGTCCTACTGGCATTGGCCGAAGTGAGATACATGCGTAACCATGATTTTAACGAGACGATGGAGCTAGTATGTTCTAACCTCTTCTCACTTCTTTCTTTTCCATTTGATCACAAATTCTTGTGCCTTTATTTTGTTCTAATGCCTCATCTTTTGCAATCTGTCACTACCATTCGAAATATGTGCGCCGACATAGGGAACACATCTCCCGGTGGTTGATCAGAAGCATTCTGACCACAATCTTTCGATCCACGATCTCAGAAGCAAATTCCACTAGATGACTCCCTTAGTAAGACGGGCTGAAGTCACAGGAAATGAAGCCAGGCCCTAAGGGCCCTTAGAAGAGCCATGGCGTGGAGAATGAGAGGGATGAGGCTAAGGAGGAAGCTTAGATTGCCTAGCTAGCTATCATCGTAGTGGGTGACACGGGGCACGGGCGGGGAGGGATGGCGTAGGCGGGTCAGGATGCAGCCAGGCGGTTGTAAGGAAGCCTAGGGTGCAAGGGCGGGTGAGGGCGCCCGCCTAGAGGTTGAACGGACGTCCCTTCTGTTGGAGCTTGGGGTAGCGAAAGATGAAGTGTCCTCCCTTCAGTCCCAAGCCAGTAAAGAGAAATAAGCCATGGAGGAGGAATACCAAAAGGCTCTAGAGGTGACCTTTGCCTATGGCTATGGGTGTTGTATGTTTAAACACAACATTTGTAGTCACTGACGCTCATTGGCGTATTTGAATGAAATATGATTTTTGGTATTCTCATGTAATGAATCCTTATTATTTATCATCCTTTCTATGAACATTGGCTAGGATAGTTAAGTCTTTTAGGAGCTAGGAGCTAGTAGAGATTGCGCTTGGGTCAGTAAGTAAGGCATTATTCTTGGGCTTTAGCTAATAGGCTTAAGAGCTACTACTATGCTTAAACATGCGTAAGCAGACTATGAGCCACGAGGCTGGCTCTTTGAAAGTGCTAGCAGGCTTAGAGCCACAATTCTGGTCTTTTGAAAGTGTCAGCATGCTTAAAGCCACATCTGGGATTTTACATGGGGTCAGTTGCAAAGATTGAAAAAAAACACTTCAAAGGAAAATTTTATTGATAATACCTTTTAAGATGCGTAGCATTCCACATCCTAGGTACTAGAGTCCCCGTCTAGTTTATTGAGTGTGTATGATCTGGCTACCCCCACTTTCACTATCATGTACGACCCCTCCCAATTGGGCTGGAACTTGCTAGTTGTCGAGTCAGCCGTGTTTTCAAAGACCCTTCTTAAAACTAGGTCTCTAGCTCAGAACGTACACAACCTTACACGCCTACTATATAGATTCATCATCCTTTGTTGGTACAAGGCTATACGTATAGCGGTTGCTTCCCGGAGCTCGTCTGCTATATCTAGGTCTTTGGTGATGGCTTCAACATTAGTCTTTCTAGGGATTTCAGTTTCCTCGCATGGACATCCCAATTTCAGAGGAATGATCAGCTTCCATCCCATGTGAGGGATGGTAATGGTGACACTCCGCCGGCTTCCAGCCAGCCATCATAGCCAAAAGAATCTTAGTAGCCTCGTCAACATTTTCCCTTAGCCGGATGTAGACGCTTTTTCAAAGCCGTCAAGAGGGTTTTGTGGCTGACGCTCACCGCCATTTTCGCTGGGTACCGTGGGTCAGTAGAAATTCTCGATCTTTCAACTCCGGCATACCCCTCAGATATGCCGTCAAACTTCTGTACCATCGCCGGGCTATATAATTTATTGGGGTATTTTGAACCGGCAGACAATGCTCCTCCACATGAATCAAATGACATCTTTATCCTTGATAGAGGTGAAGTCTTCAGCTTCTAATCATTTACTAAAATAGTGGGTGGCAACCACGCAACTTTTTCGAGTTTCAGCTATGAAGGACAAGACTTCGACATAAAGGAGCCTCATGGTCACAATAATAATTTTACGTATAGGCTCTATGAGCTAAAGTTCTGCCGCCCATATGATTTTCGCATACCCCATCATGGAGTTCCGTCAGCACATATTGTCCTTGTTAAGTGGTGAGACACTTAAGATATGGCCCATCCAAAGACCGCTTTTATAATTGCTCGTTCACCAAGGAAGACCTTACCGCCTAGACCTGGACCTCGTGGGCTTCAACTATGTTATCCGGAAGTTCACCCGAACTCGATAAAGCATTATAGGAGTTAGCCAAGAAGTGTTTGCTTCATCTATCTGACTTACCCGATTGGTTGTAATAGACAACGCCGGTTAGTAGTAGATTGGGAGGAATATAGTTTTTATTAGATGGATGCGACTCCACTACTACCACCAGTCTCGCCTATTCAGTCCAGATATGAAATGGCTTCGGGTTTATAACTCCCAGCCGTTGTTTGGATTGATCCAATCAGCCATACTGTCCCCATTCACAGCTCATTTGATCTGTCTACTACCAACAGAGCCACGCTACATTATGATAGATCTTCTTCTTTCATGATACAGATTGTATGGATTCATCCCCTTGATAGACTAGTTTCATATCGGGCCTCGCACGACGCGTGGTTTAGCCAACGCCAATTTCCCTTAGTTATATGCCAAGAGGTTTGTTCGCCACTCTTAATGGGCTTGCTAAAAGTCAACGCGCTAGGATAGTGAGAAGCATCGTCCACATTAAGAATCTACCAACCCCCATTATCCTGGTCCACATCCGGTTAGGGGAGTTCTGCTAAAAAATCTACCAATACCTACCCCTTCAACGCCAAGCGAGGTTACTGAATACCGAACTCACTTAGCTCTATCGCCTACTAGGCCATCCTTCCCGACAGCGTCAAGCCAGGTACAATGTTTTCATAGAGGAGAACGTCGCCACGACGATCAAGTGTGCCTCTGTGGGGCGAAGCTTTCGCCACCACACTAAGGGTCAATGCTTGACTAGATAGGTATACCGAGTTTCTACTTATATCATGGATTTTCTTATGAAGAATATTGGTCTTTGTTTTTGGTTTTTGTCTTCTTTGAACAAAGCTACACTTACCGAGACTTCCGACACTACAAGGTAGAGATAGAGTGTATCACCCGCCCTTAGGCTAGCCAGAATTGGTAATTTGGTCAGATACTGTTTGATCGCCATGAAAGCTTGGTCGCATTCCTCATTCCAACCGGCCCTTTTGGCTCCCTTTAGCATGATAAAAAAATGGCTTTAGCTAATCTGTGAAACAGGATATGAACCGCTCAAGGGCTAAGCCAGCCTGCACTAGTAAGTCATGTAATTTTCGAGGTAGGAGTCAGAGCCCATACGTTTTAAGTCGCATTGTATCGCCTCATTCCCTTGCGAGGTCACCATGCTTAGAAACTTGTTCGAACTCGACTCGAATGCACATTTCAAAGGTTTGAATTTCATGTCGTACCTTCACAATAACTCAAAGGCCTTTTGTAGATGTTGGATGTGATCGGAGCTTTCTTTGGATTTCACGATCATATCAAGCCGATATGAAGCCCATGGTGTTGCCCAACAATGCCGAATATCTCGCTTACCAATCTTTATAGGTTGCCCCAACATTCTTCAGTTAATCCAAAAGGAAACACATTGTAACAATACCCCATGAGGTGTAATGAAGATCGCTTTCTCTACGCCGGGTAATGAATTCACGATATCTGTGAGAAAGCCGCCTAGAAACGACAAAGATCCCCATGCCCTACCGCAGATTCGACAATTTGATCTCTGCAGAAGGAGAAGCTATCTTTCCTAGCATTACCCATTAAGGTCGGTAATAATCTCTACATACTCGCCACTTGCCGCCCTTCTTTGGAACCACAACTACGTTGGCTAGCCATTTGAGGTACTTTACTTCTCTGATGAAACCTGCTCTTAGTAAGTTGTCCACCTCCGTCTGGATGATTTGATGGTGATCCGGGTGAAAACGCCTTACTTTCTATTTCACTAGTTTCGTTGGGGAGATGATGTTTAGTTTATGAGAGGCCATCGTTGGATTAATTCCGACCATATCCGAGTGGCTCAAGTTGAACACATCTATGTTGCTCAACAACACGAGTCGTAACTCGTTTTTCATCATCTGGCCAAGAGACTCGCATAAGTGAACCGCCCCGCTTCCAACACTACTTTTCCAGGGTCCGCAGCCAGATCCTTCTCCTCCGCCCCGATTCACAAGAACCGTGATTGCCACGCTGGGGACGGATCCTGCCGAGGGCCGAGGCTCTTCTCCCCCTCTCTGCTCCTCGCATGATAATCGGAGTAACACCGCTTATGTAATTAACCGACGCCTAAAAGGTCAACCTAACCAACATTAGTCAAATAACTAACCATTCGGGTGGTAGTCAGCGAAACGACTTTGATCATGTAAATGGCTCCGCCCATTACGGCGTCAGAAGGGACCCAAGTCTCCAACAAACCCAAATGTAACTTGTCGAGTGATCACCGGCCCTTACACCTCCTAAAGTTACGATAGTTGGTAATCAAGCAACCTGAGAGAATTTGTGTGGTCGAATTTAGCATCCCTATGAGCCCTACTCCATTCAAGCGGGTAGTTGTAATAAATTTGTTGGCGGTCACAGATCCATCAATACCACAGGCACATCAAAACCGTTAATACAGAGGATGAGTACCAATGCATCATAGTGGGGCACAATAATCTTGTTCGGGTTAACATGAGGGAAGGATATGGGGCCATCTAGGAGCCTGGTTTCTTCGCACGCCTTCCGCGGTAGATACAATTTGACTACGGCTTTTAACTGCGGGCAACTCTAACATCTTTCTTCATTAGCGCTTCGACCGGGTACTAGTAGTCAAACTAAGCACGGGCTTAGTATATAATTTATGACCGGTCTAGGGGTTCCGACAAAGAGTTGTGGCTCTACTTGTAATTCTTCGTTGTCTACTAATTCTCTCTCGTGGTCCGCTTTTGATATACCTCTGAGGTGTTCCTGGCTGACCGCTTTTTCCACCAAGAACTTTAAGCTTCTAAGACCTTGTCTTCATGCCTATGATCCCTATGATAATCACATCGCAATGATCTGTTTCTTTGTGAAGGATCTATCTGATCGGGTGCAGCCATTTAAACTCCGAAAATCATGAATGATGGGTAATAGCTTACACGATGTTCATGGGGTGAACTCGAGGCTCTCTTTCTGTCTAGTCACGGATCATTTTCGCCTCACTCGCCTCCTTTGAACTTGAACGGCTTCTTCCCAAACGGCTTATGTCCCTCGGCCAGATGACTTGTAATCATGATACAATAGCGACACTGACGCTGTCCTCCAAAGATTTGGAAGTACTTATCACCCGTCTCAGATAATTCTTCCATTATCTCTACTTGGTCTAAAAGATAGCGATCAGAAGAACCGTATGTGACGCCCCAAAGCTCCTAAATTTCTCGGAGGACCGCATCCATGCCGTGAAATTCTACCCGCTTAAAAGGTTTCGCCCAAATCTCTCGGAAGTCTCAATAGATTTCGCTTCGCTGGAATAACCCGTAAGGAGTTGATGTTCCTCTTTACAGACCGAACAAAGGTAATGTGATACTTCCAATGCTGCCCACGTGTCATTGAATAAGCTTTATCGAAGCCGCTCGCTTATGAAACCAAGCTAACACTCCGCCCTCGCAAGGTAGCCGGAAAATCCTTTACACGCAGACTGGCCACGCTAACGCTAGTATCATTACTTGATTATAGTGAAGCAATGGATCGTGTAAGGGTCTACAGTCGCCAACATAGTAAAGGGTGGCTAACCCGTGAAAGGGGCTCGTAGTTAAGAAAATGTGTCGCTCAGGCGAGGAGAGCATGTCGTCAGGTCCCCGAATTGGAGCTGTTGGCAAATATGTAAATGCTGACCCTATGCCACACGGATTTGACAAAACGACATCGATGGCACAAGCCCCGCACAACACCGACACGTCTCGAGGGCCTCACCTGTCGAATCGTCCCCGCCTACTTCTCTCCTCGCCCGGCAAGACGCACACAAAAGGCATGGTGATACAAGGTCCTCTCGCGACTTAAATTTTGTGTTTTAGCGAGAGTTCCATGGGACGTGGGAATCAGCTCAAGACACCATCATTCGTGGGGTATCAACATCTAGGATGACGGTTCCTTCCCTTTATCACAGTGATCTGGATACTAACCTCGACCGTTATCCTGCACTTCGTTTCCAAGATCACGGCTTTGCTCCATCTAGGCACTCAATTGGTCGTTCTCCCGTTGCAATCGTTCGACATGAACTTGTAACTCTTTCATCTGCCTTGCTTGCTCCTCCCGTTTCCTCTCCATGTCCTGACGCCAATGAGAATATCTTCCGGGCGATCGGATCACCAATTAGTCGGGCATTGTACTACCTCGAAAGAATCGATGAAAAAAGGGGAACCGACATAGTACTGTGATTAAGGGCTAGCGACGTCACAAGCCATGCCCTTTGTAAAATTTCTGTGAACGAGACCTTGTTCTATTCTCGCATTCCGGCCGCCAATCGTTGTTACCTTGAACGCCCAACCCCGGAATCGCTAGCCAAGAATGTAAACCCGCAAAGGGCAATCCTAAGAATGGATCGACCGCCTTCAATTATTAAGTCAACAAAAACATGAAGAGAAAGGGGAAGAAAGTTCGCTAGTTAGAATCTCCCTCCTATCTTGGGAAGGAGTCTCCTATTTTAAGGGATAAATATGTTTTTCCTTATCTAGGACTGATTTTCCCTTATCAAGGATTATTCGTCCGAGAAATATGGGATTTGGAAACTAGGAAATTTATGGATAAATATCCTTTACGTATTTCTCATCTTTATCTATTCATCAATAACAATCTTGCCATGTGCGAAGAATGGTCTGTCAGGACTTAAACAAATGGGTTTTTAGTGGAGACACCTCGACTCTCACGCATGGGCTCGGATTCTCCCGTCTGGGCAAGGCCCCCCCCCCCAGTTTTAATACAACGGGTGGGCCTGGTCAGTTTCACATCACGGCCAGGCGAGCCTCGGGCCAAACTACCCCGGGCCCATTAAGTAATGGGTTTTAAAGATCATGGCACTCACAATCGATACATTAAGATTTCATCAAATATTTATGACTTTTTAATTAAAAGAGAAATTAGTAAATTTAATCAATAAGAAATTAAAATAGCACTCCCAAAAAAAAGGTATTAATTCATTTCGTCCATCTCCATTTGAAGGTATTTAACAGAATCTCGAGCTAATAACGATCCAATATGAATACATATGAAAAAATAATAATTCATTAGGATTTCAGCAATTATAATACACATCGTTTAGGGCTTTGGTGGCTCTGACTTTCCGATTGCTTCTATTAGTACCTGGTTTGTCTGTCCTCTGAGGCATCAATGGCACAATGTAAACAAGAAAAAAAGTAACATCGACAAGTGTCGACCGCTTCTCTCGATGCTTAAGTCAAGAAAAGGTTCGAGAAAAAGGATAAAAGAAGTTCCAGCGCTTAGAATGCTTACCTTTCCCTCGTTAGTGAGTTCTTATTTTATACCTCGAATTTTTCTTTGATTTTAGAAAGATAATCTCTGGATTTTGGTGATGAAATCTCTTTCCTTATCAAAGACCAATTCTCCTTATTTTTGGAAGGATAATCTCATGATTTTGAAATAAAATTTCTCCTTATCATAGACCACCCTCCCCTGCTAAGGGTCGATGTTTTTTAGCGTATCGATTCTGGATGTTGTGGAGATCCAGATAAACATCCTATGCGTAATTTCCTCTTTAACAAATTTATTTTTGCCTAACCACCCATATGTGGTGATTTGTACCGACTAAGTGGATCTGGTGACCTTAGACGTTCTGTGGATTGTACCGTCTCGAAGTTGTTTCCCATGTGGTTTTAATATACCGGGTCGCCTTTTAGGCCGCTCTACGCCAAGGCCAGCAAATGGGCCACGAGGGTACTGGCCTATCGATTAGCGTGTCTAGGCCCAAAGGCCATGGTACCTACAATGCCCCATTTTTCTTCTCGATCAGGGTCATGCTCTTTCTAGCCGCAGAAAAATACTATGTTTTGGGACCTCAAGTATGGAGAATTGTAGATTATTAATGTGCATATGTTCCAATGCACTAATGACATGTGATGTCCCGATGGTGTATTTAATGTTTCTTCTGAGGTTCCACCTCTATATATACGTGGTCAACCTTCAAGTTTCATGGCGCTAAATGGATTCTCTTCTAAGCACAAAGTCACTCTTCACTATTGTGATTTCTTCTCAAATTCACGCCCATAGGCCGCCAAGGTGGAGAGGTTATGCGCGGAGGCTTCAGAGGTCTCTTGGCTACCTATTCACACAGATGGATACTTGCGGTTCAAGATGATGTTTGTGCTTACCCATCAGTAGTCCTAGATCGAGGCTTAACTTGCCAACATCACCTTCAGTGGTTCTTGTCGGGCCTTGCATAGGTCTACATTTCTACAATACTGACAAGGGGCCGACATGTAGCCGGGCCTCTTTCGTGTTCTAAGACCGTTGGGGGTGCACTGCTATAAAACGCTCCCAGGTGCGCAGCTCAAGGTGTATGGTTGAGAGAAGGAGAGCCTTTAAGTAAAGCGTCTCTGAAGAGTCTTCAGGCAAAGCGTCTCTGGAGAGCCTTCAAGCAAAGCGTCTCCAGAGAGCCTTCAAGCAAAGCTTCTCCGAGAGCCTAAGCAAAGCGCTTTCTCGGGAGGCCATCACAAGGCTTCTCAGAGAGCCTCAAGCAAAGCATCTCTGGAGAGCCATCAAGCAAAGCGTCTCTGGAGAGCCTTCAAGCGAAGTGTCTCGGACTCTTCTTTTTCTTCAACTGTTTTCCTCTTCCTTTATTATTTGACAATTAGCCTGGTTCAGTTACTTAGACATCTTTGTAATGGATCCATCTAGGTTGCTTGGATATATTTGTCTTTGTTTTATATAACTACTGGAGCAATTTGGCGTATTTTAAACAGATTTGGTTTTTGACATACTTGTACGTCGAGCTTTCTATTTTCACTTTTTTTCGTATGCCAGCTAAGGGAGATCATAACCTGAAATTGGCTTTCAAGAAGCCTCTATCGGGCTTTGTGGATGGGTTTTAGTTTTCCCGCCAGGGATTTGCTTCAGCTCGCATAGCTAATGCACCCGGGTCAAGCCAGGATGACTCGCGCCCCCGTACCTGACCCGACCCGGAGGCCAAACCGGATCCTGGACGCGATCCTCTTTTCGAATCCAATTCCTTTTTCTTTTATCAGTATAACACATTTCCAATGCTCATTTTGTAAATGATATTTATCTTTATGAAAATATATTTCAGATATACTAATTCAACTTAAAAAGGGCCCATCATTTTGTTTTCACATACATTTTCCATTAAATATGGCATTACATGCCCATTTGGTCCATTTACCACCTTTATACATTATAGCATTATAGTCGTTTTCAATACCAAAATATTTACAAAACAACCGTAGTTTGTACAAAAAGTGTCAAATATATTTCATGATACGTGGTCGGTTTACTTCGACTCTATGAGGCCTGACGTTGACTCGAATTGTCACAGATTTCCTTCGCATACGTTCACTCTGTGACCGCACATGATAAAACAACGTACTCAAGCATTTTCATGCCTAGTGATTCTATACGCCTTCCTTCATTTCGCTTAAGTAACCGCGCATTTTTCTAAATCGATTCCTTTGCAAAAAAATTTCAATGACCAATGCAGTACAATACATATATGTATATTTTCATTTTGTATATATTCAAATTACAATTCATTGGTCATTTTAATCATGTAGTTTCATATGCAATAAATCATTCAAACACAAATCATGCATTTCACAATTTTCTTTTCATTTTGGGTTCTTAAGCCGAATTTAACTCTACGCTTTCTAAGTGCAAGATAACGACCACTGATACGTCTCTATCGGGCTGCATACTGTATAAAAGGTTTATAACACAAAGACGGTTCCATGGTGCTAATCGGTTATTAAAATCATTTCGTGAACTACCGCTATATCAATCTGGCTGAAAGGCTGTGACGGAGATACATTATTACGTTTCTCTAGCCACAGTGATCGTTTCATTCTCGAATTCTTATCAAGTATACCAATCTATCCTCAACTGGTCCTAATCTGCTAACATTCTATTAAGGGTGCCAAATCATTCATAGAATCGACAATGTAATGTATATACATTTTTATATCCAAATACTCTTGGTTTCCACACTACAATTTTTTCTCATGCAATTCATTTCAAAATCACTTGTATCAAATCAATTTTAAACAAATCAATATGCAATTTATCGCAATTCATTTCAATAAATCCACTTATTTCATAAGCCTTCAAACATTTTAGAAATAGAGAGAGAAGGGATGAATAAAACCATTCATTATGGCTCAAACTTAACACACATGGCATATTCATATAAAACCTTAGATTTATTTTGTCAAACAAAACACAAACCTAAACAAGAAAGAAGTGTGAAGAACAAAACCAAAAAGGTCGCCTTTGATTCGAATTTCGAATCCCATTTCGGGTCAAGCTTCTCGCCACTAACCCTAATCCATCAGTTACAACAGGTATTATCAAATAACAAACTCAAGAAAAAAATCAACATTCTAGAATTTTTTGTTGGTTGATGTCTACGCCCAATACACTTCACTTGAAAATTTTCTTAGACACATGAGCCATATTTTGCCTATGCTTCCTTCAAGAAAATGATATTCTATGAGTCTTCGTGAGAAATTGGAATCATCTCATTTAAACTCAAGTTACTATATTTTACTAATAACCGGCCTGTGATGCCCACTTCACTGTTACCTACTATTATTCTCGATTTCAGAGGTCTTAACTCCATAAATTGGTAATGGTTCCTTCTACTCATTTGAAGCTATGATTCTAAGGTTTCTTCTCCAATTTGAATCATCCACCTGGATCACCAAAACTCAAGTTATCGTGATTTTACATCCGTATCATCATAATTTTTCAAGTTTATAAATTGTATACATTTCTTCAAGTAAAATTATTCCCTATAAATCTAGTTTACTCCTAAATTTTGAATTACTTCAATATAGATGAAAGGAAACTCAACTTCACTACTACAAACACTAAGTGGTAACCATTAATAATAAAATAGAGCATACCATAATACCCAAACTACTTTAAGCTTCTATTCGTTTTAGAGTCAATTACTCCTAGTCCCTTTCTATACATTTGTGTGCTCTAGCCTTATGGTTCTTTATCAATTGGAATCACTCAATTTGGATGATTATAACTTAACTTATAGCCAAAATAAAAATAGGGGTTTTGAAAATTTTTGACAGCAACTCTTTTGAAACTTCATCATTTCCTTTACACAAAAATTTCTCAAAACCAATCCAAACCAATCAAAACAATGAAAAATAACCTCAAACTGAACTAAAACCATTCAAGAACACTTTACACAAAGCTAGGGTTTTTCTCCAAACCCAAACACAAAAAAAGAGGGGGTTAGGGTTTTGTTTCTTACCTTTAAGTCTCTTCATTTCTCTTCTTTCTTAATCCTTCTTCTTCTTGATCACTTAAAATCTTGATCTTATGGAGCAAATCACCCACTCATCTCCCTTTTCTCTCAACCGGATTTTCCCAACAAAAATGCCTAAATGAGAGACTCTCTCATTCTAAAGACCAATTTGGTCTTAATACTCTAAACCTTCATATGCTGTTCATACATTAATTTTCTTATTTTTCCCATTTGCATTTTAGGCTTCATTTCCACTTCATTTCATTTCATTTATACTTTGGCACTTACATATTTTATTTATGACCCTTAGTCCCTCATTCGACATTTTTACCAAATTTATTTTGCTCCCAGAACTTTCAGTTTTTATCATTGTTTCAAGGCGCATGTTTCTAAAGGCAAACCTCAGCCCAACACAGGATGCACTAGGCCCATAAGGTCGAGGGCCTCAGGTTGATAGATCCAAAGGGCTCCGGTGTTTAACACCTGCTGAGCTTATTTGTTTTCTAGCCAGCAGCGAGAAAAGCCTCAGGAATACTAAGCGTATAAGGAGAGGAGCACGTCTCTCGATATTGTGGCCGACCTATCATCAGATTTAATGCGCCCGTTCACGCCTGCTCCCATAGGATAAGGTACAGACATTTTCATTAGAAACTTTTCCCCAAGAATTCATTTTCGAGCATTGATATCCTCCCAAGATTCGTGAAGGAGCCGCAACATTTCACTTCACTCCCGGTGGGTTTTTTTTTTTTTTCATTTGTAAGGGTTTTGAATGCGCACTTTTCTGGGCCGTCAAGCATGTCCCTAGTGGACGCAACTCAGACAGTTGTTTTGTAGACATACCCATTCCCGAGTGCATCTCAACAGCTTCGAAGCTCTTCGCCGAGATGTCAATCCCGCATCATTTTGCCAGATCCCTTGAAGTTGATCCCCGTTCTTTGTTTGCCTGTAGAATGATGAGAGGTCAAGAGGAGACTTCCACCTCGCCAAGCCAGGCGCAGGAAGGGGCCCCACTGTGGTCGCCCGACTAAGCCACCGATAAGCCGATTTTGGAAGGCCCCCGCGAGGGACAAGGCTCCTCGGGAGGAGGGATCCCCATCGGGGTCCTAGTGTTGACAAAATCGCGAGGGGTCCCCTCGTGTGTGCCACCCGCTTACCCCCGCCTAGCTTGCAAAATACCGTACCTGGGCAGGAGAAGGTCACCGATCAGCCGCTTGAGTACATAATGCCTTCCTATGAGAAAATCCATCCTCCAACGGCTTGGTCAAGCCTCCCGATGATCTGCTAGGGAGATCATCCACTATCGAGCCCCTTTTAACCGTAGAGCGTCCAGCTTGTGCATAGCGCGCCGACTCTCTATCCTAATTACTTTTTGAAAGATCGGGTAAATGCCACGCAGCAAGATTCCATCACGCTCCCTATCTACCCGAGCAAGGAAGCTTTCCAATCGATGGTCGAGACGGGATGTCCATCCACAACCGTGACTTCACCGACATCACCAGTACGTACGCTTTCGTCAAGCATCTCTCGTGTTGTAATCTCATTATAGCTTCTCTTTTACAGGCTATGACAACCATCTAGAACATGGTTTACCAATATAGGGAGTTTCAGTCCCGGTTAGACGATGCTGAGAAACTACGGCTTTATGCTCAATTAGCCGTTTCCAAGCATTAAGCCTTGGATGCTTCTTTGGCCAAGGCAGAGTCCAAGGTGAAACATTGGAAGTAAGAAGCCAAAGCTGGTGAGGAGAACATTGAGTGGGTGGAGAAAGAAAGGGACGAGGCCAAACAAGAGCTGGCGTGGTTCTCGCCTAGCGCCCATAGCAAAGAAGAGGCTATGAAAGGAAGGAGGATGACCAATGAACGCAAGATGTCTCGTGCCTACTGCAGGAAGACTCGCGAGTAATGGAGATCGACGGTCGCCTCGACCGACTGGCTGAGCTAACATCTCTCTTACTGGAGCTCGAGACATCCAGAGATTAAGTGTCTGCTCTCCCTTCCCAGGCGGGCAAGGGCAAGGAAGCCATGGTGGAAGATTACTAGAAAGCCTTGGAGAAAATTTTCACATATGGCTACGGATGCTATGTGTTCAAACATGGCATCCGTGATGACCGCCTGGCGATTCCATGGCATGCCCGACTCTTTACCAACCCACTTTCTGTAGTTTTTGCAATCCGCGCCCTCTCGTCCCAAAAGCCTGACGGCCAAGGTAGTGTGAGAGGCACATCCCGCTGAAATGGTGAAGGACTCCTAAGAAGGCAAACCTCGAAAATTTTTACTCTTTTTCCGAAAAATGGCAAAACAATAAAATTGTCGAAACGGTTCAGTAGCTCAGGAATTTTTCTAGATCTCGTATGATGAACTGACACCGTTGATTTGTCTCTACTAAATCTAATTACCTTAAAAAATTTCCACAAATTCCGAGACAATCATATATTTTCCCCATATTTGGGGTAACTGACTTCAAAGGACTCCTGTGGACTAGATTTTTACGAATCTCAGTGAGTTCTGGAATAACTCAAGTTAAGTTCACGAAATAAATTGAACTTGAACCGAGATCTAAAATAAATTGTTTCGAGGCGTAAACCAACCCTGACAGCGTGGGACACGTGGCGCCGACACGGGCGTACACCCGCATTTGCCTGGTCGTGAGAGAGAGTGGAGAGAAAGAAAAGAAAAACTAAACTTTCTTCTGGATTCCACAGAGTTCATTTGGCCTAATTCATCGGGCCAAGAACAAAAGTTCATCTACTCGACGAGGGCTACGCGTGGGTACCAAAAACACGGGATTTCACCGAGGATTCAAGCGAGGAGTTCAAGAAATCAAAGATTTCGGCCGTGGCATCCACTCGACTTCCTAGAAGTTTCTTCTACGCTCCAAAAGGTGTGATTCTTCCTACTTTGGTCTATTTTCCATTATATGGCTATTTGGTTGAGTTTTAATGCCCTAAGGGGTTGTTTGGTTGAGTTTTAATGCCATAAGGGGCTGTTTAAGCAAAATAATATTAAGGGAATAGTGTCTTGTTTTGACCCTATATGATGTTAAGTTTTTGGGGCTGATTTTCGGTTAGAAAAAAGGAGAATTTGGACTAGTATACTTCAACGAAATTGTAACCCTATCTGAGAACTTGATGTTAGGCTTTTGAATCACCCAAATTGGACCTTTATAACCCAAGTTATGGTCCGTTTTCCGGAACTGCCACAAGTTGCCCTGTTTTGGCCGAACCTACTGTCTAGATTTTTGGGACTGATTTTCAGTTAGGAAAAAATGAGAATTTAGACTAGGATCCTTCAAGGAAATTGTAGCTCTATCTGAGAAATTGATTTTATAATTTTGAATCACCCAAATTGGACCTCTATAACTCAAGTTATGGTCCGTTTTCAGATCAAGCATACTTAGGTCGCTGGCGGTTTCAGGTCCGCATTAGACTAGGGGTTAGTTTTCTCGAACCAGTTCAAAACTATCTGGTGGGTCTGTTATGGCTTGTTGTAGCGTGGAATGTTTTGTAAGTACTTTATGCTACAATTGGTCTTTTGAGGATGAGGTTGTCTGCTGAAGCTTGAATGACATGCTCGTAATAATTGATCGATGTCATTACAAAGCCCCTAAATTTATCGGACACGTGAAGAGTATGTATGTGTGTGAGTATGTTGACATGATTTGTGCGTGATTTTAATTGAAATTGTATGTTGATCGATATAATTGTCCAAATGATGCATGGGTATAATGCATGAATGAAATTGTCCATATAGCATCCATATATATACGTGATATGGCATAACCATGAAATGAAATGGAGCATAATCACATTTACATGACTCGTGGGATATCAGACATGAAATGGGTGTGTGTGCATGGTTGTTTTCATTCACCATTCTTGGTGAATGGGTAGACACTATACCTTGGATGATGTCCAATAGAGTTCAGCCAAATAGATGGTTGTAAATTAACACTCGGCTTGTGCCGATTACAGGCCGGTTAGAAAATGGACAACGTCCAAATTTGAATGCATGGTTTGGAAAATGGAAAATGAAATTATGTGTCGAGTGTGAAACTTCGCATCTTTTTGGTTACATGATATGGATCCACGGCGAGCCCGTAAAAGTGTGGAAAGGCTCATAAGCCCAAGTGACCTCAAAATTCGCCACCCATAAAGACAAATGGATTTCAAACTAATGACTACTGAGGCGAACATCCAAAAAAGATTTCGCTTCTGAAAACAAATTAAATTTGTTTTGTAAAATGATCATTGGATGTAATCTACAAATCATGAATTTTATCACTCATGGGTTTTCTGGGTATCAGGTGATAGGATTCATTGACTCGAATGATCGAGCCTACAGGACTCGATACATGGGACACGGTGAGTCACATCCTCATTCATATGGGTATGTGTAATTCATTTTATGTTTGCATAATCTTGATTTGAATGTGTTTTTGTGACATGACTATCGCATGTGCACTTAGGAAGGGACTACTCTCTCGCAGAGTTTACTCTAATGTGTGCACACTCGCTGGAACCCCTTCAGTAGCAGGAGAAGGCCGGAGACTGCGCTTTCACTCGAGGCCGCCTATTGTGAAGAAAGCCAGTTGTGGCTTTGGTTCTTACTGTAAAATATATTAGAACAAACTGCTTTATATATGTTTTGTAAAGAGTAATGTAATTAAACTCTCTAAGGACTATGGTATTATAACCTTGTGCATTATGTTCGAGTACGGATAAATGAACCCTATGTGGTCATTTTCACTCATAGACACCCAAGATGTCATGATGATATTTATTCTGGGATGGGCCATGCCAGCTATCTCTGTACGCTTTGTATTGCAGAGTCTTTGTACAAAGGAGACTGGCTGCATTTTTGTTAAATTACGGTCCTGCTGGAAGGGAATCAAATTATATGGTACTGTGGTTATTTGACATCCACGATTTTTCAACTTAAGATTCATGGTCAACGGACCCCCGGGTTTTAGAGTGTCACAAAGGGCACCGTTGTAGAGGAGCAGGGCTGACTCTTTCCTTCATATTAGTTTTGGGTTGTTTTTTAGGAGATTTTTGTAAAATGGGGTCGTTGTGCCGCTAAAATGCACATTACTCCTTGCAACCCTTGGCGCTCTTTAGTGCACATTTTGATAAAAACCCCTTCATGACAATAGCTATGTTTGGGCTCCCATTTTCTTTTTATTTTGAAAACGCTATCAAGACAATAATCATGTCTGGATTTTTTATGTACCAATAGGACATCAACCATATCTGGACTGTTAAATATGCCAATAGGACAACAACCATATATGGACTTTTAGAAAAAATAAATTGTAGGTTTTAAGAGGAAATGTGTAAAGAATAATCTTTTATTGATGGTAATATCCTCAAAAAGAACACACTCATCGGTAGTAATTTTTTAAGATGCATGGCATTCCACATTCGGAATGTTATCGTTTAGGATCGCTTCAACACATGCTAATTCAATTGTCTCCTACCGACCACTGTACGGTCCTTCCCATGGCCGAACTTCCGTCTATCGGGTCAAGTTTGCGGTTTCTCAAAGACCCTTCTTAAGTGACTAACTCACCTGATTTGAATGTACGCGCTTCACACGCTTAAGGTCAGGCAAGTTTGTTAGCCTTTGTCGCAGATAATGCTACGCATACATACCAATAGCCGCTTCCCGTTCGCCTGGCTGCGGTTCAGGTCTTGTTATTACTTCCTAAGATTTGTTTCCTCATAAATTCATCGCTCAAATGGGCGTGGCATCCCGATTTATGTGGGGGTGATAGCCTCCATCCCGTATGTAAGGGCAAACGGCGATTCCCTCGCCGCCGGGCCGGGTTGTTCAGAGCCCATAGAACTCCCGTAATTCATCTAATTACTTTCCTTTAGCCGACAAAGCGCTGAGGGTCGCCGCCGAGAGTCTTATTAGATGCTTCTGACCGTCAAGGTTTCGCGGGTACCGCTGGTCAGCGCTGTGCTTTTTATCTTCAATTCCATTGTGAGAAATTCATGTATACCCAACTATCGAATCAGAAATTTCATTGTCTGCCATAACCGATCGGGTATTTTGAATCAAGACACAATGTTTTTCCATATAAACTGATCGATCTTTCGGTTTCTTGATGGATGAGAAGGCTTTCTCGCCCTTCTATCCATTTGTCAAGTAACGGTGGCAACCGCATCGCCTTCTTCTCGAGCCGGCGAGGCAAAGGACCCAAATATATCAATATCCCATCGGCAAAGCGGCCGTGGGCTTGTTATGATTGTTAGATTGGGCCGAGATTTGAGACTGGGCTTATCACCGCAAAGAAATACACTTCTAACATGGGCAGGGTATCCGTGATGCATGAAGTTCGGACAATAGTAGCCTTACAGATGAAGCCCTATATGCATCTTCATCCTCACAGAGTAAGGCATTTAAGATAGGGCCCGCCCAAGGATCGCTTATATAGCTGATTATTAACTAGGGAGAACCAAGCTGCCTGGACTTGGATCTTGTGGGCTTCGGCTCTGTTGTCTGGCAATTCCCCCAAACTCAAATAGCAAACTATTAGAGTCATCTAAGAAGGACCTGTCTCATCTATTTCATTCACCCGATCGTAGGATCGAGCATCGTAAGTGACATCTACATATCACAAAGATTCGCTCGTTAGAATTTCTCACACATGCTCCAAATTCCGCTAAGTCTGTGGAAGCTTCCCAACGCAAGTCGACTGCACTCACATACTTGGTCATGCTACCGGTCCTCGTCTCTACATTCTCCGCTCACCGCCCCTGCACCACCACACCGAGAGTCGCCTCATGATCTTTTCTCTCGAGGATATGGAGATCGCGAGGTCGAGCCCAACGGCTATTGCTTCATACTCGCCTCATCATATAAGTGTGGAAATCCAAACGATGGCCTCGTTTTCTATTACTTCCAGTTAGGCTTCGCTGCGCTCTAGTCCGGCCCTTCGCCTCCGTCGCTAAGCGCCATCCACATTCAGATCCACCCGCCGAGTCATCCCGACCGACTTTGTTAAGGAACTCGCTAAAAATTCAGCTGCATTGCCCCTTCATCGCCAAACGCGGCTATATCGGGATACCGAACTCACTCAGCTTGACCGCCCAGCGAGCCATCCGCCCCGACAGATCGAGCTTATGCATAAGGCCCCGGAGGTCAGGAGTACAATGGGATGGGGTGCGCCTAAAAGTGTAGGCGAGTTTTTAGCAAGAAACCCGAGGGCTAGTAGCGCTGCCTCGCTTCAGACGGTATATCTGCTTTCGCCGATAGGGACTGCTTATAAAGAATACGGGTCTCCTCGCTCACTGCCTTTCAATAAAGCTACACTTACTGATACGTCAGAAACAACTATGTGAATATAAAGCGTCTCACCTGTCTTTGGCCTAGCTAGAATTGGTGGCTCGGTGAGATATTGCTTGATCGCTGCAAGTGCCTAGTCACATTCTTGATTCCAGTCGGCTCGTTGGGCTCTATTTGGGGTGGCAAAGAACAACTTCAAACGATCTGTGAAGCGAGATATGAACCGTCCTAGGGTTGTTACCGCTGCCAGTCAGTTGTTTTACCCCTTTTCTAGAAGTGGGGGCTTAGGACTTCTTTATGGCCTTTAGCTAGATGGGATTAGCCTCTATCCCCCTCCGTCTTACCACAAAACCCAGGAATTTGCCCGAGTTGACCCCGAATGCGCATTTCAGAGTTAAGTTTCATGCCTTGTCTTCGCAATAGATCGAAGGTTTCTTCCAAATGCATGGTTTCATGCCTTTGATTTTATGAGCATATCATCGATATAAACTCCATAGATTTACCTATCAGGGGTCGGAATACCCTGGTCACCATCCTTTCGATAAGTCAGTCTCCCGCGCTTTTTGTGCCAAACGCATTACGCTAGGAAGAAAGATAACCCGTGGGGGTATGATGAAGGTTGTTTTCTCTCGCTACGTGCATATGAATTTAAGTGGTATTTCAAGAAGGCCCGTAGCGACGTAATGCCATGCCCAACTCGTTGCATCCACAATCCGATCTATCCGTGTAAGTAAGTCATTCCCGACATGCTTCGAGACTGTAGTTTATATACACGCGCCTACTTACCACCCGTACCACCACCATCACAACCATTCGCATACTTCACCTCCCTTATAAACCCCTCGCTAGAAGATTGTCTACTGGCCCG
Organism: Tetrastigma voinierianum; assembly: GCA_016808115.1. Classification (NCBI taxonomy): domain Eukaryota; kingdom Viridiplantae; phylum Streptophyta; class Magnoliopsida; order Vitales; family Vitaceae; genus Tetrastigma; species Tetrastigma voinierianum. The sequence continues at coordinate 110,319 of JAEQBH010006627.1, read as the reverse complement.
AATGACCTATCGTCACCGTGGAATCGCCTTCACCCGCTTCATCTACTGAAGAACGGGAGGATCGCTCGCTTGTAAGAAGCCACTATTGTGCTTATCCCGACCATATCAAGTGTCTCCGTGTGAATACATCAATGCTGGGCAGAAGAAATAAGTGAGTCGTAGCCGCGGCTCTTCTTCATCGGGTCGTGACAAAGTCAAGAGCAGAATCTTCCTCGCCGTCCAACTCCACTTCTTCCAAAGGTCCACTACACGGTCCTTTCTCTACCCCGATTCGGGCTGGATATCAGAATTGCCATGAGGTGTAAGATCATCCTGGGAGGTCGCTCGAATCGCACTTCTATTCGTGGTCCGCTGACAAGATTGTCAGCAACTAGCTAGCTACTCAAAAGATCGACTGGCTCGCTGGACATTGTCAAATAACTTACCATTTGGTGGTATGTTAACGGCACGACCTTCATGGAGTGCAGCCAGGTCCGACCCACTATGGCACTATAAGGCCCCAAGTCTTCGACGATTGAGAACAAAACCCGCTAAGTGATCGGTCCGACTTTCTACAGGAGTGTACATCTCCTGGGCCGTGGCTCGCGGTCGTCTGGCCAAGCCGAGGATTCGCCGACCGAATTTAGCATGTCGTGAGAAAGCTTCATCTCGTGTGGAAGGCCGGAAGTTGCAAGCAGAAGTCCGGCCAGTACTCACCCGGGATCCACTCAGCACCTATGCACATCAAACCATTATCACATAAGGTGAGTACTGCATCATAATGAGGCAACGACCTCTATTCGTTAATTGAGCAAGGATAATGGGGTCATCTATTGGCTCTGCTTCTTGACCGCTTTCTGTATGGACGACATTCACCCTAGCCTTAACCGTAGTCGCCAACAGTTTCTTCTATCGCGCTTTGATCGACATCGATCATCTGTCAGTCGCCCAGGATACTTATACGGGTCTAAGCTGGCGACTGATGGCCGTCGGTCACTTACCGGTAGGCTACCTCGACCACTCCCTATCTCTACATCCCCCGAGGTCCCGCTCTGATCAGCTTTTCTACTATAAACTTGGGACGACCGGCCGCCAGGCAACTATGGTCCCTATGATAATCATCGCAAGATTTGCTTCTTCTAAGCTGGTCCGCCCGATAAAGCGTAGGCCATTCAAATCTGGGTAGGTCGCTGATGAGAGGCAATAGTCTTTCATATGAGGTGTTCAGGGGAGTGAATTACTTGGTCAGTTTTCTTTGTTTCGAGACTAATCTCGGTCGCTGGCCTCCATTACGGCCTTGTCGACGCAACGACTTTTCCCCCAATCGACTTATCTTTCTCAACCAGCTGGTTAGTGATCATTACTATTTAGGTTGCTACTCGAATATTATCTTCCAATGTTGAGTACCTATCTGCCCACCTGTATAACTCTTCCATCATACCGGCGTCTAGAGATAAGAAGTGGAGAGGCGGGGTCTTCACCAAGCTTTCTCCCGGTTCCTCAAGGACCACGCCCATGTCGTAAAATTCTATTTTGGTTGACGGCCGCTCAACCTCCTCAGAAACTCCGTGATGGACTCGCCTTCATGCTTCAAAATAAACTGTAAGGAACTGGTTTCTTTCGTGCAATGGCACAAAGGCGAGATAAACGCTCCAAAAGTTTGTTAAATGTTTATCGAGATTCGAGGGAGCTTCAGAAACCGTTAAAGTGGGGCCAGCGCAAGCTAGCCGAAAAACTTTGCGATAAGAGAAGGTCAATGGTCGACATTCAGTCATCATCGTCACGAGCACAGCGATCATATAGGTCAAGAATCCATCAAACATAGTGAAAGCCGAATGACAAAACCCATCGGCACCATGGGCCAAGGACGCGGTCGCCTTGGGGAGAGAGGAGAGCATGTTGTCGAGACTTCAAATCGCTGCACGCAGAAGGCAGGCGTCGGTGTCACCAAGGCGGTATACCGGTGGTATGACCGGCACACACCGTGCGCATATGCCGTGTCAGGTTAGGCCGGCTCTGCTTCTACCGCTTTCCTTGCCCTACTGAGTAAGCCATTATTTATGCCGAATGTATGCATGCGTCTCTGGCGCGATTCACCGTTGTTGCTTCGGGGAATGGTTTCGTGAGCTACCGTAGGACAATCACGCCCGCCGGAATATCTACGACCGCCGTGGACAATGAGCTTTCCTCGTCACCGTCGTGCTTTGCTTACCGCTTCTCATGCGGTCTCCTTCGCGGCGATCGCGGCCTTTCTACCAGCCCAAAGATCCATTGCTTTCACCAGAAGCGCTCGATCCCCGCAATTCCTCAACTCCGCCTTGCTTGCTCCTCCTACTTCTTTCTCCATATCTTCGACGCCACGCAGGAATTGGTCTTCGCCGATCAATCACTCATCGTCGACATTGCAATTGTGTCATATGAACTCAATGTGAGGGAACTTTCTGAGCTACTGCGGCGGCGGCTATTAGAAAGTCGCTGAGCCAAGCTCGCATGTCATTAATGAGACTTGCTCGATTCCCACGTACCTGGCCAATTATCAAAGACTGTCTGCCTGGTTCTCCGGCATCAATGGCACAATGTAAACCCGCAAAGAAAGGGGTCCCACGGCAGATGCTCCACAAGACTGATGCTTAAGTCAAGAAAAGGACTGCTAGAAGAAGGAGAAAGAAGTTCGACAGCTTAGGATCAGATACCTTTCCTCGTTAGTGGAGTTCTTGTTTTATACTCGAATTTGTCTTTGATTTTAAGTAGAAAGAGAATCCTCGCGATTTTGGTGATGAGATCTCTTTCCTTATCAAAGACCAATTATCTCGATTTTCGAAGGATATCCATGATTTTGGAAATAAAATTTCTCTGTAATTCACCCTCCTAGCTAAGGGCCGATGTTTTCGAGGTGCATCTGATTTGGATGTTGGGAGATCCGTAAGTAAACATCCTATGCGTAATTTCCTCTTTAACATATTTATATTTGTATAACCACCCAAATGCGATAGGACGGCCGACTGGGGGACTCAGGACCCCAAACAGGTTATAAGATTGTATCATCTGATTGGTTCTTGTGTGATTTTAATATAATCGCTACTCTAATTCGCTTACGCGACGAGCCAAGTAGTACCCACGAGGGCTACTGAGCCTCTTATTGATTAAGGGTTTTGGCCCAAAGCACTCATGGTACTACAAATTTCTATGTTGGGGACTACGTCCTTTCTCGTTTTGATAAAAGATTAGCTCAAGTCTCTTCACCTTTAGTTTTCATGATATGGGATATCATAATATGTTTGGTTACAAAAATAAAAATAATATTAAAAATTAATAAATTTTTTATATTTACATCTTCAAATTTATTAAATTAGCTTTAACTCATGAATATGAAGGGATAAATAATTTAAAATACACAATTTTTATTTCCTCAAGATTTTCGCCTCAGATTTTCCTGAAACCAAACGTAACCTTAATGATGTTCTCATATAATTCAAAGATTAGATTATATATAGAATCCATCAGTTGAAAATAATATGGTATACCATATTATTTTTCGTAAATTAATTATCGGTTAGTATAATTATTTGAGTAATATCGAAGAATTAATTCCTTTTCTTTCAATACTGACACTATGGACCATAAGGAGCCCTTCATGATCAGTTTCCTAAAATGCCATTTGACAAGACAACTAAACAACCTAAACCTAATCAATTAAGCATAATTCGAACTTTTTTTCCGAAAAACAAAAAAATAAAGTTAAAAACACAAAAACACGTCGTTTTCTTTCTTTTCATATGAAACACTAAGAACACAAAACACTATATTTGTAGAATGGTCACGCTTTCAACACAAAAAGAATGTTCTTTCGCTTTAAATCTGCTTTAACAATTTTCAAAATTTGTTCTTAATATAAGTTTTCAAAAACAGGAATCAAACAAGTCCAATTATCTGCCTTAAGAGCTTATGACCCTGATCTTGAGTGAAGTCCTATAACCTTTCTTGGTGCACAGATAACGATCAAGAGGGTAGGCCAGTTAGTCTACTTTGGCTGTTTCTTGGGAAAAAATATAGTGAAAGATAAAGACTCATGATGCTGTCTGCCTAATGGCAACTCTTTCCAGCAATTCCTACCACTAATAGTTCATTTTCACGCTCTGCTCACCAACCATAATCAAGAGAAAAGTATGAGTTGGCATGACAATGACATTTGCATCTTTCCAAGACCATGCTTGACATTTCTGCAGAAGAAGGAAAGCTACAAGCCTGGTTTCAAACTGTTGTAGTATGTGGGGGACCAAATAATAGGTTGAGTTGCTGGTACGAAGCCTACGTGGTACAGTGTAGGGTATAGTGCAGATATCAGGAATTTATCATACATAAAGTTATTCATAGGGAAAAAACTCTTTAAACTGCATTTTTGCGACAAGAAGAATTAATCAAGATGATAATATATTAAGATAATGTATACAGAGACAAGCATTAAGAAGAATTATCTACTACCATAATACCATAACCGATTCATCCACTACCATAACAAGTAAGAGGTCGAGTTTTTTTTAAGATTGATTTTTAAACCTCCCCACAAATATTTTTCAGATTGGACAAAAGTAAGAAACCTACTTCTTTCCCTGTTGTTGAAGTGATTCTCCTACATAACCCTGCTTGTAATAATGAAAGCCACCATCGTTCCTACATGTGACACACTGCTGAATGTGTGTGTATTCTTCTTTGTTTTCTTCTGACTTGTTGCACGAAACCCAACAATAAAACATATCATTCAAAAGAAAAAGCTATCTAGACCTTGACATGGCTGCTAGGTTACTCCATGTAAAAAGCTAGGTTAGCCTAAGGAAAAGAATCATAATGAAGGGATAATATGATAGAAAAGGGGAAGGAAGCTTACAAGCCCAAATTGCACCATCCCCATCCACCAACAGAAACATGAAAAAGAGGAAGAACTACAAACAGAGAGGACACAGATTAAAGGAATACAGAAAGGGAAATAAGCAGACTAGCAGAGCTCCACTGCTTGCAAATGTAGTTGTGCTGCATATGTTAGCATCATGAGCTCCATCTGGCTTGAGCATTTACACTAACAAAGTACTTGCAGGATATATTCATGATGTTGCAAAACTGAAGGGCAGCTGTAATGTAATGGCAGAGTATATCCTGGAAGGAAAGAAGATCAAATTTGACATGGACAATGATGTACACAAGATATACAGATACAAGATAACCAGATTACTCGGATTTGACCTTGTTCTGCATGCATGGAAGAGAAAAATAGAAGGGAAAAACATGATTCAAGCTGGAAGAAGGAAGGGACTCCAACAAACACCTAATCTTTACCATGATTGTTAGAAACTATTGATTCTACTTGAATATTTTGGGACCGAGTTAGCTGTTTTGGCAAAGGAAAAGGCATATACCTTCTGAAAAGGGGGAAGTCTCCTTGCTTTCAGTTGGGGCACTAAGAAGAAATGATACACCCTTATCCCCAGCTGCACTGCCAACAAATAAACTCTTGAGGTCTCAGTGTTAGCTTTTAGGAGGGCATACCGATTCCAGTTTCAGCAATTTTGCATTCATTTCTTGTTTCTGATTCAACAAAACCATCCCTCTTCTCAACCCAACTAAAACCAGGCTTTTTATGGACCCCTTTCCCCTTCATCACCTTCCTAATATTCTCAACCCCATCCCACTCTCCATCAGCATAAAGAGTTTGACAGTGTTGGCAAACCTCCTGGTTTTTTCAACTCCATCCTCAGAATATCCTCGGCCATTAATTTAGCTAAATCTCTTCTGCCATGGACTTTACAGCCATTGAAGAAAGCTCCAATGATTGAATCATACTTCAATTGTTCCTTAAATAATTCATAAGCTTCACCATCTTGCCGAACGACATAGAAGGTCAAGAACGCAAGAATAATGCTCTTGGCTGATCCCCAACCCCATATTTCTTCATAGATCTGAAGATGACAAACCCTTCTCAACTAGGGCTACTCATGGCTGCAAGCAGAAAGAACTGAAATGAAAGTGATATAATTTGGCTGCATTCCTTCTGCTTGAATCCTCTCAAACAGCTGAATTGAGGAGTCAACCAAACCATGCTTCCCGTAGCATCCGATCATGGCATTCCATGACGCAACATTCTTGATGGGAATCCTATCAAACACATCCCAAGCATTTTTCACACTCCCACATTTTGAATACATGTCAATAAGAGCAGTAGCAACAAACACATTCATGTCGAGCCCCATTCTGTAAATCAAGCCATGAAGTTCTTTCCCTCTGTGAATTGAGCCCATCAATCCACAAGCAGGAAGCAGTCCAGTGACAGTCACCTGATTGGGCTTAATTCCAGCAACCAACATGTCCTGAAACAATCTCCAAGCTTCGACAGCCCGAAGACTTTGAGTGAAACCAGAAATCATTGCATCCCAAGTAATCAAATCAGAACCAACCCCTCACCATTCTAGAGAACAGCACAAAAGCACCATTACAATCTCCATCCCTAGCGTAGCCAGCAATCATTGCATTCCAAGTGAAATCATTCGGTTCTAATCCTTCCACCTTCATCCTCTCAAACAAAACAAGGGCCTTCTCCAGCAACCCAATATTACAGTACCCACAAATCATTGATGTCCAAGAAACCACATCTCTTTCAATCATTCCATCAAACACCTTACGTCCATAACCCAAATGCTCATTTACAGTACATATCAATCAGGCTATTTGCCATGAAACAACATTTCCAAACCACTTCTGCTTATCACACCATGAACCTCCCTTCCCTTATCAAAATCCGTCAAAACCAAGACATGCTTGCAATAATAGAAATGAACTTATTAGCAACAATTCCCAACTCCTGTACAAAGAAAATACCCAATTGCTCTCATGATTTCCATGAAAGGCCAAAGCTGAAACCATCCAGTTGAAAGCGAAAAACATTTGGGTTTTGAGTTCTTTTCAAGAACAAGTTTTGCAGACTGCAACCTCACAACTTGTATATATACCCACGAGCTTAGAGCTCATGGACAAAATCTTCATGTCAATCCTGAAGCTAACAACATGGCATGGGCTTGCTTTCCTGGTTGCAGTGCCTTGCATTTTATGCACCTTTGCAATAGAAATCCCAAATGTTCTGAAAACAAGACATTTGGAAAAGGTAATGGTTTCATCATGTTCAGCAAAAGCCCTCCATTAATTGCCTTCTACAATCCAAAACCCATCAAACTATTACAAACCCCTTTTGTACCACAGATTTGTGATTGATATCATGCAAAGATTGAAAATTTGAAAGAGGGGTTTGATTAACAACAAGAAAATTATTATTATTATTATTATTATTGACTAAGCTTTTAATAAATTAATTGACCTACTAATTTAACCAAAACACTTGGGCTATTAAGGAATGGTGGACCAGATTTGGGCCTGACTTATATATATATATATATATATTTGGATCATTGGTAGTGTCCTATTCCGGAGCTATGTCCCAAAATAATACTTTTGAAAACAAATCCCAAACTAATGTCTTTTTCAAAGTAACACCCAAACTTGTGTCATTGAAACGTAAGATTCAGTTTACGACTATGATTTCAGACTTAAAAGAATCGTAATCGGAGCAATTACAATTTTGAAACGAAGATTTTTAAAACAAAGAATACAACTACGTCTAATTTTAAACATTTGTTGACCAGCATCCTACATGACAAGTATGCACTAAATTTAGGCATTATTTTGAAACTCATATTAGTTTAATGATATTTTTTTCAAAAGTATTATTTTGGTGCAAAACTCTAGATTAGAGATTTAGAGGTTTACAAGCTAAATTCCACAAAATTCAAGAGGGCACTAGTGTAATGCTGCTTAGTATCATGTAGTGTTGCTCATTAGTCATTACATACCTCTTCTGGTCAAAGATTCAAGAATGGTATTGTTTTGGGAGGTTCATATTTGGGTCGTTAGAGAGAGCCTCTTTTTTTTTCACCTTCAACATCAGAACCATATCCTCCATGTGACTTTGGAGCTCTAACTTTTATCTTACCATGCACATATTTGCTCTATTGCCGATGTGAGTACAATATTTTTATGCTCAAACGTACCCCTTCTTAACATTCTTGCTCATTGCATTGATTTATGTAGCAAACATATCTTTACCTGGTTTTTTTTTTTTTTGAAATAGATCTTTACCTGGTTTTATTGAAGGGTCTCCTTGATGTTTTGAATAATGTATTTGTGTTTTTGGCCCAGCCCTGATATCACTACTGCATCTTGTTTGCACACAGATATATAAATAATAAACCTCCAGGATTTTGTTCTTGGTAAGGGGAGCAGCCTTGTTAGCTGTAAGAAAAATTTAGATTTTAAGCTAACTCTAGGGTTTGGGTTCAAAGCATCGAGATTATCAAAGAAGACCCACTAGGCTACTAGAGAATCAAAGCTTTAGAATCAAGAATAATTGTATAGTTTGAACCATCTCCTCCAAAACTTGTTTATTTGAAGCATAATATTAATATTAAAACAAAATTACAAACTCTCAGCCTTGTAAGAAATGATCGTTTAACATACTATCGTACTCGATTTGTGTATGCGCTGGGTTTGAGACCTAATGTTTGATTCTCATTTGTGTTTGACTCTTCACGTGCAGGTATATAAGGCTGCACAAGAGAGAGGGTGTAAAGCATAATATTTATATTAAACCTAAATCCAATAAGTTTGAGCTTGGTGAAAAGTCGATCTAAGCATGCTTCTGTGGTTGTCTTCATGTTTGCATAAGCTGCTCGAAAAAGGGGCATAAATACTGTCTTTCTAATATAATCATCATGTAGTGCTGAATCTCATGTCAGGTCTAAACTTCCCTAATCACAAAACTAATAGATTTTAGATAAATTTACTCTTTTCAAGCAAGTACATAGCTGTTTCTTTTGCTTTTATACATACTTGGATGATAGTGATAATCATATGATTCTACCAATGACAGATTTCCCGAAGCTCACCTATCTTTTCTTCTCAGACAAACAAGCCGAAAAGTACCAATAATTGAAACACACATTTATGATTTATGTAAGAAGATTTAGATTGAACTGATGAAGGAGCTGATAAACATAATATTTAATATTGATGGACAAACCAAGAATTCATATGAACAAATGGATGAGTTATGAAAAGAGAAGCTAGTTTCATATCGATGAAAGACGGCCACAATACAAGTTAAAAAGACAGATATATGACTAAGAGATAAAACCCTAAAGCCTATTGGGTGCCTATTAAAAAGACTTAGTCTACCCTTAAAAGTAAAGTAATTACAAAGAGAAATGACTATAAGACCTATGTCACTTTATTATAATATTTAACATCTCTCAAACTCACTAAGTCACAGAATAAGCTACGAGAGTTTGCTGATAAAAACGAAAACGCGAGATAGAGGTGATTTGTAAACAAGCGCCTAAGAAGTCGCATGTAAGAAGGAACGAAGGTAATGTTAAAGTGCCGTCCAAAATGATGTCGAATGACATTATGACAATCAATCTCACATGCTTTATCCACAAGGAAAAAATGCACTCATACCTGATAGCACTCTTATTATCGCCAATATAATGGAGAGAAGGTTGATGAAGAAAACACTCCACTATCCGTTGTAAGTAACCATCAGAATCCAAACTATCTCACGTGCAAGTAGGTTCATAAGACGATATCCGCCTCCGGCGGGAAGATCTAGAGATAACATCTTGTTTCTCTGCTTCTTCCACGAAATGAGAATCCCCCCAAAAATACAAAACCAAGAATGATTTCATGGACCGTAGATCACTAGCCCCAATCAAGATCGAATAAGCATGCAACTCAAGGATGAGGTAGAAGAAAGTAAGACTCAAACCGAAAATTCTCGAAGATACCTCATAAAATAATGGCGAACAAGCCCCCAATGAACTGTAGTAGGTGAAGTAACAACCGACTAACTATATGAATGCAAAGATATGCAATGTCGTGGGACGAGTAATGGTAAGATAAACCAAACTACCAACAATAAAAGACGATATAACCGGATCCTAAGAAGGGGAGAACCGCGTAGTAACGAGCATTAATTCAATAGAGTATCAAGAAATCATTATCGCTGATACGAGACCGCCTGTAAATATATCAAAGAGATGTACTAATATAGCAGCATAACCTTTCTGAGAAGATGCAACTTCAATACCCAAAAAGTAAACGAGTGAGCCCAAATCCTTCATTGCAAAACAACGAGTCAACTCGCTTTTAACATTAGAATACCATCAACATCAATCACCGCGAATAATCATATCATCAACATATAAAGAAAGGTAATACGACCAGCAGAGTACATCTAACAAATAATGTGAACTATGATTGCTAGGACGAAACCAAGTGAGGTAATCAACAAGAGAAAACTTTTCAAACTGTGCTCTGAGGAGCTTGTTTGAGACCATAAAAGGGCTTTTCTCGAGCTTGCAAAACCCTCTACCAAATGATGAAAAACCTCAGGAGAGTGGAACCATATAGACTTCTTCTTGAAGATCTCCATTTGAAAAGGCATTTTTAACATCCATTCGAGTAATATGCCAATGACGGCACGTAAGCAACCGTTGGGCCAAGAGTACGAACTGTAAATATTTTGCAAATGTGAGCAAAGTTCCTCATAACTATACCATATTGCCGTGAATATCCCTTAGCAACCAATCGAGCTTTATACCTTTCTTAACAGATCCATCGATTGAAGTCTTAATTTTATAGACCCAACGAGAACCAATGGCACGTTTACCTGGAGGTAGAGGTACCAAATCCCAAGTATGTGTCTGATGTAGAGCAGTGAGTTCCTCAGCCATAGCATGCTGCCAAAGTGGATCAATGACTGCCTCTTTATAGGACAAAGGCTCAGAGAGACGATGAACTGAAGCTAAAAAAGAGACAAAAGAACTAGAGTAAAGAATAAATAAAATCAAAGTCGAGTGACTTACGTTACGAGTAGTGGCAACGGGAGAAACAGGAGCCGTAGCCTCAAGATGATTGAAAGCAAACAGAGAAGGAGAGGAAGCTTTTTTAGGCATGTCGGGAGCCAAAGTACCAAGATCTCGAAGCGAAATAGTAGTCGAACTCGCAAGAATTATGATCAGAAAGAGTAGGACGAGACTGGGGAACATCAACAGGGGGAACAATAGCATCATGACCAGCAAAAGGATCAATACTTAATAAGATCGACTTAATATGTTATGAGCACTAGCGTGAATAGAAAAATACGATATATGTTCAAGAAATACAACATGACGCTAAACATAATTTTGACTCGATCTGATCAAAACAACGATATCCTTTTTGACCTGCACCATAACCTAGAAAAACACAAATAGCAGATTTTGAAGACAACTTACTACGCTCAACGTGAGGTCGAAGAACAAACATGTAGAACCAAAAACACGAGAGTATGAATAATCAGAGCATGTCTATATAATTTTTCAAAAGGAGACAACCCCGAATTGTGAGAGGTTGGAATTTATTAATCAAAATGAGCCGCAAGTAAGGACCCGCTTTCCCTAAATTCATCAGAACACCGGCACAATAAAAAGATCTATGGGGCCTCAAATAATGTGTCTATGTTTCCTTTCAAGAACAATTGTTTTGTCTTGTGATATCGGTACAAGAAGTTTGATGAATTGTCCCATCTAAAGCAAGTAACTGCAAAGTACGTAGAAGTATACTCTCCCACCAAATCACATCTAAAATACTTGATAACAGAGGAATGTCAGGTTTTAATGAGAATTCGAAAATCATTGAATATACTTAGAAAATCAGAACGCTTTTCTATAAGATAAAACCTAAAGAATAACGAAAGTGCAATCACTAATAAAGGTTTGATAATAACGTTGATCCTCCAGGGTAATAGGAGAAGGACCCTGATACATCGAACGAACAAGATCAAATGGAGCAAGAGAAATGTATATTTTTATTAAAAGGCAGCGTAAAATTTGGCCAATTTGCAACCACAACAATCTGAACATTACAAGGTTTCATTGCCTAAGGCCCTCAGAGAGCTAGAAATCAGGGAACTAGATGCGTAAACATGACTGGCATGAATGCCACAAATAAAAGATGTATGAAGAATCACTCAAACGAAAGGAAGACAAATCAACACTAGGAAACGTGTCGCAACATCCGGTACTTAAGCCTCATCCAAACATAGTCTCCCTTTTCCTACTACCGGTCCCAATCACTTCCGATCATGGTCCCGCATTACAACAAGTTTTAAGAAGAAAAAAACTAACATCCAGATTCACAAAGTCGACTAACAACGTAGATTTATAGTAAGTTTTGAAAATACAGAGACACGTAGGAATGGACAAACATGGTGTAACAATAGACCCACAACCTGCTAAAGGCATAGGAGGCCATCACAAATAACACGACACGTATGAATAATGAGATAAAGAAACAAATGATGACAAATCGTGACATATGATGTGAAGCCGCTGTAATCTAAGACCCATAAAATTGGAGATGTAAATTCGAGGAACAAGAGGATGACAAACCTATGAGAGGATACGCATGGTACACATGCGGTTGTGCGTTAAGGAACTTTTGAAATCGTCAAGCATAGATGGATCTAATGATGGAGTAGCATGGCAAAGATTAGGATTAGGCGGGGTCTCGAGGGACCAATCGGCTGGCTGACAAGTCGTGATGGTGGATGTATAAAGGTGTCTTCGCGTGGTCAGAAACCGCTTGATCGTGGGGCTGCTGTGATTTACCGCTCAACAATATAGGACACCGTGATTTCCAATGACCCTTTGCTTACGTAAACGACATTCATCTCTGGAAATGAGTGGCGTGATCTAAACTGAGTATTACCAATAGGCCTGTGAGGGACTGCAAAAACAGAGGGAGTGGTCAATATAGGAGTATCTTTTTCTGTATGAGACTTGCCGTAGATCTCCCCGCCTAACAGCCACTAACTAATGAATCCAAATGTATGCGCCGGATTGGCATGCAGACAGTCCCACGGTCTCAAAATCACGAAGAGCCATCAAAAATTGAACCAAACGCCGCTTCTCTCTTCTCGCAAGATATGGGAGCAAAAGCCCTTAACTCTCGCAGACTCGTTTAGTGCGCTAATTGGTCCCATAACCGGCTATAGCATCATAAAATTCCTGCACACTCATATTTTTCTCGTTGTAAAGCACGACCATCAATTTCAACCGATAATCGCTTTTGCAAAATTAGATTGTGTGTACAACTTCGCTAAATAATCCCAAACTTCCCCAATAGCTTCAATCGCTAATCAGATTCCTACCAGGCTTCATTTAATTATTAATCCAAGTGATGATCTTGAATTATCGTATTCCCAAACATCTACCAATTTCATATAATTCTTCTCGCTTCTCATCCCTAAGTTTAACGAAAAGTTCTAAACATAACCCCATAATTTCGCTCTTTCAAAAAATTTTCATCACATAACTCCAATATATAATTTTCCCAACCAATTGCACTAATCGACCCAAGAGAATCATCTCTACCTCACCTATCTCAACAAAAATCCAACAAGAAACAATAATAAGAGCCAAGAGTTGAAATCAAACCAAGTCAAGATGAAGGTAAATCGACCGTATGAGCATCAACTCAACCCGTAGCCACCGATCCAGACCGGGAATAATAAACAAGAATCCATAAAAATTTTTTTTTTTTTTTTTAGTGGCCCGCTCCGAACCCCTACTAACTCGCGAAAGCTACTGGATGAGATACAAATTGATGGAGGCTCGAGCACACGATAAACATAATATTTAATATCACTGACAAAGTTCAAGAATTCATATGAACAAATGGATGAGTTATGAAAAGAGAAGCTAGGTTTTTACATTGATGAAGCACGGCTACAATACAAAGAAAAAGATGTATATATAGACTAAGAGATAAAACCCTAAAGCTATTAAAGCTATTAAAAAGACTAGTCTACCCTTAAAAGTAAAGTAGAATTACAAAAGAGAAATGACTATGCATCTATAACACTTGGCTATAATATTTAATGTATAGGGTCCGAGGAACGTAGACTTCAACAGCTCCTTCCAAGCATCCGCTGACTTTCATGGTCAGCCTTAGTGATGAATCCTTCTGAATGCACCATATTGCAATCATCACAAACTTCTCTAGTCTCTTCATCTCATCTATTGCCTCCTCATCATATCTCACTAGTTCTTCCAATGATCCTTCTTTGTAGGAATCACATGCCCAATCAGCTAATATCATCTGAGATTCATCCTTTGCCTCAAACTCTAAGACTCTTCCTGCAGCAAATGAGCTCTAGCATCAAAATACCAAAGCTGTAACCTACATCGACCTTCGCAGTAATAGGCATGCTCTTGAACCATTCAGGTGCAACATAGCCTTTGGCTCTGATTGCGTTAAAGTTCCGAGTTTGGTCTGTCTTCAAGAACTTAGCTAATCCAAAGCCAGAAATTCTTGCACTGAATGGATTCATCCAGAAGCATGTTTTTTGAGGCTTGATATCACAATGCATGTATGATCCAAGTGCCGCACTCTTCATGCTAGTAAAATAGTCCTCTTGCGGTTCCAAAGGCAATCTGTATTCTTTGGTGCCAATAAGGCCTTGAGTTTCCAAAGAGAAATTTCTCCATGAACCATTGCAAGCCTGCGAACTCATATACTAAAGCTATTGTTCACCCTCATTGCAAAATCCTACCAATTGACTAAATTCATGATGTGTCCGTTGACTCACCAAAACTTTCTCACTAAGGACAGATCCTCAACAATCAGCAATAAAATTTCCAAAGGTTAAATTTTATGAGAGAAATAAAATAGAAGCGAAAAACAACATGCAACTCTCATTTTTATTTTCGGAATATTTAAGAACGTCATAAATAGGGCTTACAATAGATAAATCAAAATTAAAATAAATAAACTAATCCTCACCTACTAATTTTTCCCAATTTATCACATAGATAATAACTCTCAAACAACGTGGACTCACTCTCACAATTAAATAAAAATAAAAACTTTCCTAACTAATAGAAACTATTGAGAGACAAACTTTGAATTATTCTTCAACTTTGAATCAGTCTTCAATACTCTCCCTTGATTCAAAGTTGCAGAATTTTTTTTTTTTTTTAATTTTCATGGAGCACTTCTCTTCATATTTTCAAATCCCATGGGCACTTTCTTCACCTCATGATGCATCGTCTCATCATCTTGTTGATGACTCTCTCATCAACCTTCACTTGTTATTAAAGTAATTTCTCTCTAAAAATTCTTCTTGATGCACTTCTCTCACTAATTAATTCAAAAGAGAAGTTTCTTCAACCTCTTCTACTCACATTTGTTTGTTCCATTTTTTGTTCTACAATTTTTTTGTAGATGCCCCAAATCTTTGCACTTGAAGGATTGAGGCTCCTGTGCCAACAATCTTTCTCTTCATGTCGATTTTTTGCAATGATCACAGGAGTCTTTCCTTTTTCCTTTGACTTTTGGCTAAATATGCTGCATCAACCACAATTCATTTGTACCACTCCTGGATTCTTCTTTGGTCCACGGCTTGAAGTGCATTGATTAGTCACGCAAAACTAATTTTGATAGATCATAGAGTCTTCAAGAGAAGAAATTTTAGAACCCATACCTTTCGGGCAAGCTTATAAGTTTTTCCACAATTCTGCGGTAAGGAAAATCTTCATCAAGTAATTTGATCTGGTTGACAATGGTCATGAGTTTGCTGCCATACTCTTTCACACTTTCAAATTCTTTCATTTTCTAAATCTCAAATTCCTTTTTGAGATTTAAATTTTGCATCAATATATTTTGATTATTACCTTCAAAATCTTCTTTGAGTTTGTCCCATGCTTCTTTTGGCGATTCATAAGTCATTATGCTTGTGAAAGCATCCCGTCTTGCTTGCATGTATATAGTGAGTAATAACGGTTTCTTTGTCAATTCTTCTTCATGCTTTTCATTTGTGTTAGTGTTGGATTTGGTGGAAGAGTAGCAGGATCAGCATCATTTTCAATAACCTCCTGAGCTTCGGACCTTTTAGATATGCCTTCATTTTATTAGCCCACTTTATATTTATAATTTACCTCTTGTAGTATGGCGAGGCTTAGGCGGGAAGCGAAAAATTATTCATTCTTGAATCAAAAAATGTTCACGAACCTTTCGAACTATGGCTCACGATAGCGTATTTAGGTACATGATGAGAGAAATAAAATAGAAGTGAAAAACAACGTGCAACTCTCATATTTCATTTTCAAACATTTAAGAATGCCTATAAATAGGCTTACAATAGATAAATCAAAATTAAAATAAATAAACTAACTTTGACCCACTAATTTATCCCAATTTATCACATAGATAATGACTCTCAAACAACATGGACTCACTCTCACAATTAAATAAAAATAAAAACTTTCATAACTAATAGGAACTATTGAGAGACAAACTTTGAATTATTCTTCAACTTTGAATCAATCTTCAACAGTGTCTAGCATAGCTGCATAGAGGAGACTTCAGTAGTACTGGCATCCCATGCATATCTGTTTGCCTTTTGAGTCATTCAACACAAACTGGCCATCTTCAGTAAGCTGAACTTTGGATCCTCATTTGGACAAGATTATTGCCATTAGCTGACAAAATTTGGTCTTTTCAGGTATCTTGTTGAACCAAAAAGCTAGTAAGAAACCTCCAGCATCGACCTGTTGGAATCCAAACGCAAATTCACCAGAAGGCGACGCCCAAAAAGAACCATTGTCCTGTGCAGTGACTAGTGAGTGATGAATGTTTGCTACAAGTTTGAGCAATTGTGGAAGAAGGCAAAACTGGGAAGACAAGAGTTAAGAGGAGGGTGTAAAGGCAGTACAGAAACCATGCATGGTAGGGAGCTAAGGGGGAAAGCTAAACATTTAGCATACTACTCAAATTATAGACAATGGAATTCAATAAAACATAAGTCTTCTCCATGTATCTAGTAATATTGTAGCTTTTTTTTTTTTTTGTTAAAAGAAGACTAAGAAATAAGGTTTTTACAAACATGATTGATAAGAGAACTACAAAAATCTTCAAAACTAATATTTGTAACATATTTATGAAAATTTGAATACAAAACACTTGAATCTAAGATACTAATTCAATTTTTTTTGCTAGACAAATGACAGTTCTATTTGCTTCTCTATAAACATGAAGAGGATCTCATAAATATTTAGCTCTTGAGACGATTTCCAAATATCCTCCATTAATAACATGATATAACTAGGGGTGTTAATCTTCTTATTATAGCAATCTATAATTATTTTTGAGTCACCTTCAATCTCTATGTCCTAAAAACCTTTCTCTTTGGATACTAAAATACCACCTCTTAAAGTCAAACATTCAACAACAATAATTGAGGAATTGCCTATATGTCTATAAGAAGCCATTTGAATAATTCTATTAGAATCTCCTGATAGCTCATCACCACTGTTTATTGAGATAACCCATCTATGATCCAGTATAAAATTTAATTTTATCAAGCATCTTCTTATTTTAGTACTTCTCCTGGGAATGCTTGGCTTTGTATATGTTTCCTTATCAATCTGTACAAACAATCTTAGGATTTAGGGTCACAAAATTTATTTATGATTTATTATTATTGGAAGATTGTGGAAGGCTATCAATATCTTTGTTCATTCAATTTTGTGCTACGAAAAGGGCTGGATCTGAGCATTTTGTTTTCTTGGCTTTTTACCAAAAGCAAGTTGTTCTCAGCATTTAGTTTATTTGTTTTTTTTACTTTTTCATGACTTATTATTGAGTTTTTGAAATTTTTGATTAAATATAAAAAGTTAAAATATTTGGCTTTTTAGTTTTTTCTTAATATTTTTTTTCTATTAAGAAAAAACTAATATTCAAATATGAGAAAATCATATACTTTATGATGCGTGTTTAAACTCTCATGACCACGTTTAATGCTAATTAAAATAAATCATATGGATTTTAAATTTTTATTTATTTAAAAATTTAATGTCTCAAAATTTAGATAAAAATTTGAAGTTGATTTTTTTTTTAAGAAAAAACAAACAACTAAAGACTTATCCTATTAAGTACTATTCAGAACAAAAGCTCTATTTAGCACAAGTAAAAAAACCAAAATCCACCGAAGTAATTGATTGTCTCCACATTAACATGCGTGGAGTAAATGCAAATCAAATAGCTCCCTGTCTCTTCTTCTTGTTCTCAATCACTTGGCACCTTCTTATAAAACTCAGTTCTGATGACTAAGGCAGCACTCTTGGCAGTTGCAACCACACTCCTATCTATGAAATTACACTAGGAATTGTAGACTGTCTAGTTAAAAAAGGTATTGGTATTATAATCGTTTTGTAAGATTACAACATTCTAGTTCCTTTTATTAAAAAAAAAAAGGCATAAGGCCAAGAACTACTCTGCTTCAAAGCCACCCTCCCCATTCACATTTCAAGGCTAGAACCTAATCCTCTGTCCATAGTAAAACAAAAACAAAATGAATTTTGAAAAACATTGAATCCTTCTCACTAGGTTCCCACAAAACCTGCCCCATAGAACAACTATAACACCACCCCCCACCCACCTTCCATCTCATTAAATTTATTGGTCATCACCTTTCTCCATCTCCTTCTTTAGATGTCCACAATACTTTATTTATAACTGTAAAGCTTCTTATTCCTACGTAAGCTAGAGATACCTTTGAAACACAGGAGAATACGTCTAAGGTATAACCATAACATGCCACACAACTCACAAGAGCTTCATATCCTTCCAATCATGTTTCATGAGTGATGTTATTTAGAGAGTTTATGTATTTCTATACAATGATCTCATTGTAAGTTTTCCTTCCATGATTGGCATCAGTCACAGATAAAAGGTCTCAAAAAAAAAAAAATATATATATATATATATATATATATATATATATCAAAAGTTGATGATGGGCTTTCATAGTTAGGCATTGTTCTTTGGATTTGCTATATGTATATGCTTTGTTTTCCTGGTGTCAGTTTCCTTGCCAAGCATTTCTTCGTGGATGTGCTATTTCTTTCAGCTGTTGACTAGATATTTGTTATTTAATTGACTACCAAATATATATATATATATATATATATATATATATAAATCCAATCATTCAACTATTTATTATCAATTGAACTTTTTACTTTCCATTTACTTACATTCTGAAAAAAGCTAGTTACTCTGTCAGGAAGGAATTGAAACATCGGAACCGAGTAAATTCATGAGCTGGAGAACAAGCAAAGAGCCACTATACTACCATCATGCTTAGTGAGTGAGTCATCATAACTGTGAGTACCATGGCTTTTGGGTCAAAGACTCACTATTCAATATGCTCAGCACCTGTACGAGTCTATTGCCTAATTCAAACCCCAATATGACCCAAAATATGCCCAATCATCAAAAGCTAGTATGGGAACTATTTGATTTAGAATGCTTAAAAGCGAGCACTGCGTCTGCGTCGGTTGTGGGAGGGTTTTTGAACAATTTATATAGAAGAAAGCGCCGTAGATAGTGAGAAAGTGGGGCCCACTAGTGATGGGTGGGTCTCTTCCATGGAGCTCCCAGCAATTTGGGCCTACCCAATATATATATATATATATATATATATATATATATATATATAAATCAAAAGATGGGCCTTGGGCCGTGGGCTTTGAAATAATAACCTACAAATTGTTTTGGTCTTGAGGAAAATGCAAAAATCGTTTTGAAACAATGCATCTGTCTGAAAGGTTGCAAACTTTCAGAAAGGTTGCATTCTGGTTTATAAATCTGGCAACGAGGATTCTGACGAGAGAAAACTTTGTTTTTGGTTCTTCGCTGCATTTTTAACACTTCATTACATACATTTTAGAGGAAAAGCTGTGAAAGAATTTGCTTGAGTTGAAGTTTTACGTACCAAATACTTAATGATAGATGGTGTTCATCTGGAAGGCAATCACTACTGGTCTTACCGTGTACAAGAGAAGAGGTGAAAATATTGTCTTTAGGACATTGCGGTTTAACGAAGACTCTATCTACCAAGTTAGTATATATATATATATATATATATATATATATATATATATATATATATATATATATATATAGATATGTGTATATATATTTGTGTTATTCTGCTGATGTAATATATTGTTAAAGAGTTTAAGTCTGTGTTCAATTTATCTTCTCTCCTAAAGTTCCAACACTAATTAGACGAGAAAAACCTACATCCCGGAGTCTAAAAGTCAGAGCCCCTAGTCGGCCGAGTCTTACCGCTTACAAGATATTTATCCACGGATCTTAATCCAATAAGTCTGAAACAATCCTAGATAAGGAGAATTGGTGCTAATAAGGAAAGAAAAACTTTATCGCTAAGTTTGTGATATTATCTTTCCAATAATTAAGGAGAATTGGTCTCTGATAAAAAAAGAGAGATTCTATCGTCAAAATCATAAGATTATCTTTACAAGAATCAAAGAAAAATCCCAATATAAAACAGATACTCCCCACAAGGGAAATGTATGCAATCCTAATTATCGTACTTTCTTCTTTTTTTTTTCCATCCTTTTGCTTACTTAAGCATCGTAGAGGCGGCTGACACACCACCATCGAATCCCCTTTTTGCAGGTTTATACGATGTCGGTCGAGACGAGCCAAGTGCGGAGCAATAGTGAATGTAGATTTAAGTCTGTCTACATCTTCCAAGACTAGTTTGTTTATGTATTATCAATTAGGGAGAGAGAGAGTTCTACTTGTCTTTCAAAGCATTTGAATTCAGTCCATTGTATATATACTTATCCTTTTTTTTTTTTTAAATGTTGTTTCATCAGCTGTTTGAATAGAACCTGATCAGAAAGATATGATTAAAGAGTGGTGTGCATGCAAGGGAGAATATTTTCCTACTCTTGTATCCTTTTGCTTCTTTATTTCTTACTGGAGACAATAAATTTCATTATGTAGGTCTCTGAAATATGGAGGAAACGAACTAAGAACAAAGAAGGAAAAGTAGGTGTTGGATGGGCATCTCAAGAACTTAGGTTATAGTTTTTGAAAACTGTATTTTTTTTTTAAACATAAGGAGAACGGGAAAACGCGTTTGGATTCAAAATTTTTTCTTTGTTACATAAAAGACGAAAAACTTAGAAAACATTATATTTAGAAATTGAGAATAATTTTAAGTGAACACCAAAATGGTAATACCTATATTTTCAAAAATCGCTTTTAAGAACAGTTTTAAAAAACATGAACAAAACAGACACTAAATTCTTTTTTGGTGAAGGAAGTTTTTTTTTAAATTTATTTATTTAGGTAAATAATTTGCTACAAGTGGATTATCTTTTTGTAAGCTTGCTAGCACTCTATTTTTTCTTCTTTGAGATAACTGATGAAAATTTTATTTTTGTTGGTATTTACTATTTAGCATGGAAATGAAAAATTAAACTATTCTAATACTTGTTTATTTTCTTGAGTTAGAGTGCATTTTACAATATTCTTATTCCAAGTGTATTTACTGATTTTTTTTTTAAGTATGGTTTTAGGATGATCACCCTCCAAGTACTTTTTAGGAAAATTTTCAATTTTTTGAAAGTGTTTTCTTTTAAATTTTATTAAAGGCTTGATTTTTCTTCGAAATTTGTTTTTTAAGTACTACTTGAGAAACTCTTATTCTTGGAGAAAAATAGCCCAAAGATTTGGATATCAGCAAAACTATTTAAAATTTTATTAAAATATATCTTTCAAATTCAACATTTTTTTTGTTATTATATTTGAAATGTTCATTATTTTTAAATTTTGATCGAGAATATTATCAAGTGGTATACTACTTAAGAAAAGATACTGACAAGATAAAAATAAGAATAACTAAAGAAAAATATGCATGAATAAATTTTTAGAAGACTTTTGTATGTTTGAGGTGTAGGTGATCGGTGAGTATTAGCGAGGTTCGGCTCGACTTCGATTTAAAGTAGACTCGGCTGTCGGCTGTTCTGGCGGCGGCTAGAGTTTGAGGAGTCTTCCGGGCTCATTTCGTTTAACTACGAGGAATCTTAAAAATTATGTTCGAGGATCGGCTCGTTTAAGCTTGTCGCAGTTCAAGCGAAACTTCGCGGTTTAAGCAGCTAGCGATTTAGCCAGCAACTCGGTAGCTTCGGCTGGTCTGACCTTATTCATCGTGTTCATCTAAAATGGTGACATCTGACTAAATTAAAAAGATAAGACAATAAAGTTTAATTACTTGATTGAAGTTAAAGAATTAAAATATTCATCGTATTCATTTTGTAGGAAACATTTGTTGTGCATCAAGTCTTCCATATTAAAGGTGTGTTCGAGAGACATTGCAGCCTTGCACAAGCGCGGTAATTCAGGAGTACTCAGGAATTTGGACTAAGTTTAACTACGAGCCTCAAAATGATGTTCGGGCTCAAACATTTTAACTTAATAAATGGTCGGCTTGGAAAACATAATAATTAGAAACATTAGAAGCAGCTGCGATAGGCTAATTCGATTATTTTTATCTATATTAGTCTTAAATTTATCTTAGATTTATAAAAATATTTTCTTTTTTGAAAATCCTTATGAAAATCAGAAAAAATTAACACTGTGCCTGATTTTTTTCAATAAGATTTAATTATAGTAACACTTTTAAATAATTTATTCCATTTTAGGGGCCTTTGAAAAATAAAAATCCCAACAGTAAGACTTTTAAAAATATATATATTTTTAAGATTCAGGCGCGATTTATTCCGCACTCTCAACCCTTTGCTAATAACGGTAATAAAAGTTTCCTAAACTTTCTCAGAATTCAGAATTTCTTTCGATCGACATCAGGATTCAGAAACACGATCTCTAGATTTCCTTGCGAATTTCTTTCATCTCTTTTCTGATTTCGCCCCTCGCAGATTTTCTCTCTCGGGTATTTAATTACTCTTTCAAAGATCCAGTGATTGAATTGTGATCGTTTATAGAGCTAGGGATTGATCGAATTCTGATTTTTTTTTCTTTTTCTGTTTCAAAGAAATGGGTAATCACAAGTTACCAATGGAATTGATCGCGGATAAGAAATCACGTTATAGAACTCTCAAGACAAGAGAAATGGGGCTGAAGAAGAAGATTTCTGAGTTGTGTACGCTGTGTGACGTTAAAGCATGCCTGATCGTGTACGGTCCCGATGGAGATGGCCCTAGTTCTTCTCAGCCTAGGTTTTGGCCGGAAAATCGTGACGAAGTTGAATGTATTATCAAGCAGTATATGGAGAAGAGAAAGGAAGAACCGGGAAAGCGATCGTCGAATTCATCCGATGGTCTTGATTTCGGGAAGAAGAGGGCTGAGCTTAAGTCGCCGATGTTGCAGGAAAAATTTTGCCAAAAGAAGCGGCCGAATTCGTTTGGTGGACTGGATAAGCTTTCCTACGAAGAACTGATGGAAATTATAGGTAAATTGGACAAGGATCTTGGGGAAGTAGATAATCTAATTTCTTTGAAAGGAAACTAATTCGATTGTTGAGCTTTCCGTTCACTGCTGTCCTATGCCGATTTCATATGCAATTCAGCCATTTGATAGCCGTGTGCCCTTGCAAGGCACTCCAAGCGTAGATTCAG
The DNA here is from genome assembly GCA_016808115.1 of Tetrastigma voinierianum. Taxonomy (NCBI): domain Eukaryota; kingdom Viridiplantae; phylum Streptophyta; class Magnoliopsida; order Vitales; family Vitaceae; genus Tetrastigma; species Tetrastigma voinierianum. Next base: position 86,746 of record JAEQBH010006627.1, on the reverse strand, counting down.
ATCAAGGCACCGGAACCGGAAATGTAGAAGATGATCTGAATTCTATGATCAACTCAATGCTTACGATGGAGACAGATGATTTTGACTTCGCGGTGAAGTCGTGATTCGATGATGCCAGTTTCATGATATTCAACTTGATGGATGATCCATCAGACGGTATCGGACTATTTTGATATTATCAAGAACTTTATAGGTATGATTGGAGGGGCGGATATACGATGAATTCAACAGCATAGAGGTTGATAACCTGAATCTTATGATTTTAAATCTGTATTTTAGTAGTCAGTCATGTTAGAGTTATACTTGTAGTTGAACTATTTCCCTTCTATGACTGAAATGAATGTAAAGATTGCTACTGTTAAAATTTTCTCTGCCGAGATGAGATAATCTTGGAATACAACTTTGAATTAATTTTTTAAGGAATGACAGGAGTTATCGATTTTATCTGAATAGTGTGTTTCATTTGATCTATGTCTTATTGTCTATTGAATGATGCTAATGAAAGTCAGCGATTTAAGCTGGAAGAAGAGAGTATATGAAGCTTTAATTCAGTGATATGTTTTGCAGAAAGTAGAATCTTTGTTTTACAAAATTTTTGATATATTATAAGCTTTTAAAATGATATCATCTTACGTTCGATCATCATCTAGGTTAATTCTTTCACTTTTAACTCTAACTGGATTGGAGGTGGGTCATATCAGGTCAGATTGGTATTTTACTAACTCTAACTGAACGTGTTGATTTCATGTTGGTTTAGACCATCTTTAACCTACATGTGCCTTTTCTGCAGGCGATGTGTTGATCATCGAACCTTTTTTTATTTAATTTGAGATTTTTTAATTCTTCAACAAAATTGGCCTTGTGAACAGGACACAACTTACTAAAGTTGCTAAGCTAACTATTCGCATTCATTCTTTTGGACAAGCATGGAAGACTTGCAGGTGACTTTAGTCACTGAAGTTGGAAGCAAAATTTGTTGCATATATGGAGAATATTTTCTTAATATCTGATATTTTCATGGAAAATTTGATTAGTTCATCCACCAGTTAGGCTAGAGAACTTTTTGTTTTCTGTTCAATCTTTTTAATCCAAATTATATATACTCTGCCTCTGCTGCTTGAACAACAACCTTTGGCTACTGCAGTTTGTTCAGTGATGCTCAATTCCCAAACTATGCATTGCAAGAGAATGATTCCTTTTGGGCATCTCCATCGGGTGATTTTTCTTTGGATTCAACAGGTTGAATTAGTTCTTATAGATATTTGTTTAACAGAATACCCGAAAAGACTGTATTTTGGTCTGCCAATCAGGATAATCTAGTGCTTACCACTGATGGAGACTTCATGCTCAATGACCTGAAAGGTGAAGAGATCTGGAAGGCTGATCTTAATGGTTGTAGAGTTGCCTATGAAGCCATGCTGGACACTTGAAATTTTGTGCTTGCAGGCTACAGTTCCACCTATCCGTGGCAGAGCTTCAGTCATCCAATGCTCGTTTCTCTCGCAGACCAATTACTCAAGTTGAAAGATTCATATTTGCTTGTAGTGTTTACATTTTTTGCTGGATAGGTAGAGAAGGAGTCCTATAAAGATTTCTTTTGCCAGCTTTGTTTTTGTTTCATTTGCTCAGATATTATTTATTCTTTCTGCAAGTTCTGGTTTCCAAGGTAGATTCCGGAGAAGGTGTTTCCTGGAATGTGTAACAAGATAATCAGACTTAGTATTAGTTTCAATCTGTTTAGATAGTTGAAGCCAACAATGGGGTTCAAGGTTGATGATCATGCTAGTCTTTCGTTCTTTTCCCAGCTTCATTTTCCATGTATATATGTCTGTAGTTTTATTGTATTGAATCTTATGGAAAAAAATGCAAGTTGATGAAATATTTACATAAGCCATTTGCAGCATTCTGCTTGTGTTTTTATTTTGGATGTGGCCTCAAATGAGATTTCAGTTCTTTCATTTCTGAAATGGGATCTGAATCTGATAAGAAGCAAGAGGTGTCCAAGTAACTTCTTCCAAACAATGATAATATTACTGTACCTGATGATTCTTATTCTTTTTAAGATAGAATTGAACCTTACTACTAAATGAGTAATCCTTATCCCTTTTTCCTCAGATGGCATTGTTTCTGGGTTCAACATTGACTAACCACTTGTTTTCTATTGTTATTTAAACTGCAGAATAGCATTTCAGCTCCATTAATAAACCTCTGTCTACTGTCAATTTTTAGCAAATCAGTATTGCATTAAGAGCCTGATCATTTTCCCTTAGTACGACTACTACAAGCTGCTCAAAGTGAAAAATGGACTGAGCTTAGTAATTCCTCTAGGCTTGACAGGACTGCCTTATATGCAACCCTAGCATCTCAAATGCAGATTTTGCATGTGGATCTTGTTTACTTCTATAGCAGAGAAATTCTAAGAGAAGCCCTAGAAAATGTGAACAGATGCAATATAATTATTATTATAAGTTTTCTTTTGAGCATGCTCTCAACTTCAGAATATGCTCATCTTGAACTACTGTGATTCCTTTTCTTTGATAAAAGCAAAGTACACAAGGGAGCCATTCTCCTGACTTGCTTTCTTATTGCCATAAAACTTCATCCCCAAGAACACCAAGGCAATCTTAATATACTAAAGTAGAAAGCTGGGAAATTCTGAATGGGAAAATCAAAAACTCGAAAATAAATGTGAAATTTCAACTTCTGCATTGAGGTAGAAAGCTGGGAAATTCTGAATGGGAAAATCAGAAACTCTAAATTAAATGTGAAATTTCAACTTTTGCACCTTTTCCTATAAGCAACATCAGTTCACCTGAGTAAAACATCTATCCCATGATTGGTCTAAAGTAAGTATTTTTTCCAAATTGTTTCTTGCAAACTAACTTGAGAAGTCTAACTAGGCTGGATTCCGGACTAACTAATTGATAGTCTCCAGATTAACATGCTGGGAGTAAATGCAAATCAAAAAGCTCCCTGTCTGTTCTAGTTCTCAATCATGGGACCTCCTTATAAAACTCAGATTCCAATGACTAGGGCAGCACTCCTGGCACTTACAAACCACACTTTCCAGTCAACTACTAAAGCTTAAAACGACAAGAACTTCAACTTCAAAGTCACCCCTCCCCATTCACATTTTCAAGGCAGAACCTAATTCTCTGTCCATAGTACACAAAATAAATTTTGAGAAACATTGTAATATGAAAGGCTATTACCTGGAGTACCATACGAATAATACAGCCCACAGCCTGGAAAACTCGCCATAATGATCTGGCTTGCCCTTGCTACTTTCTGTACAGTCTCAAGTTTATATGCCTATACAAATTATGAACATTAATATCATCAATGATCCAAATGTGTGTGTGTTCATATCAAACTGAGGACCTAAGTTAAGTAAGGTTTGAAGCTTCACACCTGCATTGTCATACTTATGCTTATTTTCCGAGTCCGTCTCTTTCTCATTCACAGGTTAGGGAGGATGAGAAGATTGAACAGATGAGTCTGATGCTTGGTTTCCATGTACATATTCGCATTCCATTCCAGTCTGATGCTTGGGTTAGGCTTTATACTAAAGAATATGTAAAATCATAGGTTTCTTTTAAGGCAATGTTAATATTAATATTAGTGAATGGAAACTCATTTTTCTTTTTCTGTTCCTTTTTATTTTATTTTATTTAAAAGTAACCTGAAAAAGGAAAGGAATTTACTCTTGCAGGCTACAATTCCACTTATCTGTGGCAGAGCTTCAGTCATCCAACAGACACAATATTATCTACCCAGATTCTGAATCTAGGCAGCAATCTTGTTCCTCGTTTCTCGCAGACCAATTACTCAAGTGGAAGATTCATGTTAGGTCGTAGTGAATACTTTTTTGCTGGATATGTAGAGAAGGAGCCCTTTACAGATTTCTTTTTGCCAGCTTTTTTTGTTTCCTTGCCTAAGACTTTGTTATTCTTTTGCAAGTTATTGTTCCCATGGTAATTCGGAGAAGTGTGTTTCCTGGATTGTGTAACAAGATAATCAGACTTAGTTTTAGTATCCAATCTCTCATTAGATAGTTAAAGCCAACAATGGGGTTTGAGGTTGATAAAGATCCTAGTCTTTATGTTCTTTTCCCATCTTCATTTTTCTTGTATATATATGTCTATAGTTTTATTGAATTGGATTTTATGGAAAAAGATGCAAGTTGATGAAATATTTACATGAGCCATGTGCAGCATTCTGCTTTTGTTTTTCTTTTGGATGTGGCCTCAAATGAGAAATTCAGTTCTTTTATTTCTGAAATGATCTGAATTTGATAAGAAGCAAGGATCTAAAATGGATCTGTAAATATTATCATTTCATTTCTGAAATGATAATATTACTGTACCTGATGATTCTTATTCCTTTTAAGATAGAATTGAACCTTACTGCTAAATGATATATTCTTTCTTTCCCTCCTCTCCTCCCTCTCCTCTCCTCTCTTTCTTCCATCTCATGTATTCTTTTGTGGAGTAATCCTTATTCCCTTTTCCTCAAATGGCAATATTTCTGGGTTCAACATTGACTAACCATTTGTTGTTAACTGCAGAGCAAACAACCTCAGCTACATTAATAAACCTTTGCCTACTGTTATTTTTTAGCAAACCAGTGTTGCACTAAGAGCCTGATTTAGTTTCCCCAATGATTACTACTCAAGTGGCTTGAAGTGGAAAATGATTTAAGCTTAGTAATTTACTCAGGCTTGACATAACCGCTTTATGTGCAACCCTGGCATCTGATGCCCGGATTTTGCATGTTGGTCATGTTTACTTCTATAGCGGGGAAATTCTAAGGGAAGCCCTAGGAAATCTTAACAAATGCAATATGGTTATAAATTTTCTTTTGAGCATGTTTTCAACTTCAGAATATGTTCATTTTGCAAATCATAATGAGCCCACAAACTCGTTTCTATTGGATGGATTTCTTACATATACAGTGAAAAAATCTTCCTAGGCACTCTTAAGAAGGCAAAAGAAAAAATGCAAATGAGTAACATCCATTACACCCTATCTAAAATCAAACAATAGATATTCTCCCTTTTAACATGAACTACATGAACTAAGATATTCTCCCTTCCAAAACTACAATGATTCCTTTCCTGACTTTCTTCCTTTTTGCCACAAAACTTCCTATTCCAGAAGACCAGGGAAAGCTCAATAGACTGAGGTAGAAACTAGGAACTTCTGAATGGGAAAAACAGAAACTCTAAAATAAATGAGATTATTCAACTTCTGTAACTTTTCGTATAAGCAACATCAGTTCAGCAGATTAAAACCTCTATTGCATAATTGGACTAAGGCATGTATTTTTCTCAAATTGTTTCTTGCACAAAAGAGCCCAACATTAGATGTCTGAAAAAATATCCTGCACACTGAACTTGGGAAGCTTTACTAGGTGAAGTGAACGCCACAGAGTGAAGAACTTAAGAAGTCTTAGGCTGGATTCAAGACTAAGTAATCAATTGTCTCCACATTAACATGATTGGAGGAAATACAAATCAAAAAGCTCCCTACCTCTTCTAGTTCTCAATCTTGGAACCTCCTTATAAAACTCAGATTCCAATGACCAGGGCAGCACTCCTTGCACTTTCAAACCTCAACTTCAAAGTCACCTCCCTTTTCACATTTTCAAGGCAGACTGTAATCCTCTGTCCATAGTAAGCAAAAAACAGAATGAAATTTTGAAAAACATTGCAATCCTTCCTGATAGGTTCACACAAACCTGCCCCAGAGAATCACTCCTATTATTTGAACACCCCCTCTAATAGAATAAAGTGAAGATCTTTTAAACCAAATGAGAGTTTGTTGCTTTTGTCTCAAAAAAGGTTCCATGTAGCTTGTCAACATCACTAAAGTGGATATGAAAAATGATAAGTATAGAAGAGTTCTATGAACATCCCTAGATTTATATTGCCTCTTGTAAGATGCTAAACTTTTTCAAACTACTCAACCACCTGTTTGCATTCTATGTAGGCCTAACTGGAACACCCAATGGCAATTTCAAATAAGAAGACATAAGCTTAACCTTACTTCAAATCAGTACTGTAAGAGCCTCTATATCTGTAACCACCTTTGAAGGAATTATTGCACTCTTAAATGGTCGAAGTTAAGCTAGAGATACCTTTGAAATATAGGAGCATACGTCTAAGGTATAACCACAACACCTCACAAGAACACAACTCTGAAACAACCTTATCCTTCCAATCATGTTTCATGGTGATGTTGTTTGGGAGTTTTATGTATTTCTATACAATGACCATCTCATTTTAAGTTTTCCTTCCATGATTGGCATCTGTCTGGATAAAATGGTCTCAAAAAAAAAAGTATCAAAAGTTGATGATGGGCTTTCCATAGTTAAAGCATTGTTTTTTGGTTACATTAAATGTATATGCTTTGTTTTTACAGTGTCAGTTTCCTTGCCAAGCATTTCTTTCAGCTGTTTGCTAGATATTTGTTATGTGACTATTACCTACCAACTTAAAGCTGCATTTATGGAGAAGATTTTCATGAAAAATTTCATCAGTCCTTCCACCAGTTAGGCTTGAGAACTTTTGGTTTTTTGTTCAATCTTCGTAATCCAAATTATATGGCAACTACTCTGGCTTTCCGTTCTCTAGGCCATCGTCTTCTGCTTCTGCTACTGCTACTGTTGCAGTTAGTTTCAATTGATGCTCAAATTTCCCAAAACTATAAATTGGGCTCATCCCTCGTTGCAAGAGAGAATGATTCCTTTGGGCATCTCCATCGAGTGATTTTTCTTTTGGATTCCCAGGTTGGAATTAGAGGTTCTTACAATTCCACCTATCTGTGACAGAGCTTCAGTCATCCAACAGACATGGTATTATGCACCCAGATTCTAAATCTAGGGAGCAATCTTGTTGCTCGTTTCTTGCAGACCAATTACTCAAGTGGAAGATTCATGTTTGGTTGTAGTGAATACTTTTTTTGTTGGATAGGTAGAGAAGGAGCCCTTTACAGATTTCTTTTGCCAGCTTTTTTTTTTTGTTTCACCTACTAAGACTTTATTTATTCTTTTTGCAAGTTATTGTTCCCATGGTAAATTCCAGAGATTTGTGTTTCCTGGATCGTGTAACAAGATAATCAGACTTAGTTTTAGTATCAATCTCTTTAGATAGTTAAAGCCAACAATGGGGTTCTAGGTTGATGAAGATGCTAGTCTTTATGTTCTTTTCCCAGCTTCATTTTTCTTGCATATATATGTCTGTAGTTTTATTGAATTGGATTTTATGGAAAAAGATGCAAGTCGATGAAATATTTACATGAGCCATTTGCAGCATTCTGCTTTTGTTTTTCTTTTGGATGTGGCCTCAAATTAGAAATTCAGTTCTTTCATTTCTGAAATGGATCTGAATCTGATAAGAAGCAAGGTGTCCAAGTTCCTTCTTCCAAACAATGATAATATTACTGTACCTGATGATTCTTATTCTTTTTAAGATAGAACTGAACCTTAATACTAAATTAGTAATCCTTATCTCTTTTTCCTCAAATGGCAATGCTCCTGTGTTCAACATTGACTAACCATTTGTTTTCTTTTTGTTTTTATTGTCTCCTGATCTGTTGTTATTCAAACTGCAGAGCCAACAACCTCAACTACATTAATAAACTTTTGTCTACAGTTATATTTTAGCAAATTAGTTTTGCATTTAGAGCCTGATTTAGTTTCCCTAATGACTGCTCAAGTGGCTTGAAGTGGAAAATGGTTTAAGCTTAGTAATTTCCTCAGGCTTGACACGACCCCCTTATGTGCAACCTTGGCATCTAGAGTCCTGGAAATCTTAATAAATGCATTATAATTATAAGTTTCATGAAGCATGTTTTCGGCAGAAAATCATTCTTTTTGCAAATCATAACGAGGCCAAAAACGCTTGTTTTATCTGACCAAAACATATTTCCTGTTGGACAGAATTTCATACACATTCACAGTGAACAATCTTATTAGGCTGTCTTAAGAAGGAAAAAGAAAAAATGCAAACAGAAAACAACATCCATTACACCCCTATCTAAAATCAAACAACATAAATTCTCCCTTTCAAAATGAACTACATAAACTAAGAGTTTAGGATGACATCTTTGAGTGCAGAGCTTCAAGTGAAAAATTACGATCTTATCCACTACTCGACGCCCAGTATTCCTTAGCCCGCTGTGAAACGGCCCGAAACACCACCATATCAGCCACTTCCTGCCAAATCCTGTTTCGACAGATTAATCCTTGATAGGGAATAAGAAATTTTATCTCTAAAATAAGATATTTTATCCCTAAAATTAAGAAATTTTATCCCTAAAATTAAGGAAATATTTGTGAACCACGCCTTATAAATCAGGAAGATCTCCCACGAGGTAAGGCAACTCGAACTGACAAAAACTCTCTGCTTCTTGTTCTCCATCTTTTGTTGACTTCATCATCAGAGAGGTGGCCAACACACTACCACGATAACCTGCGATACGCCGCGTCGCTAATGCCATGGCTTAACGATCAAGGTCCTTACAATTGGCATCGTCTATGGGAATCAAATATAGAGTCTCGTCTACAGGCCACAAGGGCTTGGCTTCAACGATTGTCTAGTAGCCCTCCATCACCGGGAACTCTGCCAATTCCCCCTCCCACATTTGATTCGTCCGAGACAGTCGCAATGTCAAGCAATTTGATGATCCACCGCGAAGATCAATTTTATCAAGGCCAGACAGGAGAAGAAACAGTAGGAGCAAGTAAGACAGATGAAGGAGCTGCAAGGCTACGCCGAATCGCTTGCGGAGAATGACCAATTATGGCTTAGATAAAGAAAGCCTGATCTCGAAAAGATGCAGTGAGAGCTGGCTAAGCCGATGCCACCAGTATTCCCCACAGGCATGATACAACCAATGACGTTTGTACATCCTGCCTTGGTATAAAGGCCACATTTATATGCAAATTTCACTTTAATTCGCACCATGACATGTTTCTCCTCTTTCCTAGGGCAACACATTCTTGACTATGAGCCACCTCGCCGGTTTGTCATACTAGCTTTCGCCACATTTTATGGCTCTGTTAACCCTTACGATCATATGTTCTACTATAATCAGGTGATGACACTTAATGCTTCAAAGAATCATTAGTCAGTTATGCAAAGTATTTCTCATTAGTTTGCTGGGCCCATGCGCATTTGATTTCACAAGCCCTACGCACCCAATAAATTCGCTCAATGAACTATGGGCCAGCATTCATATCAGAGTATCTTTGAACGTAAAACAAAGAGAACATTAACTCTCCGCAAACTATTCAAGCAGAAGGAGAGTCTTATTCGAGATTTCACTAGGGACGCTTATGCCGCCTGCTGTGTAGAATCATATAACATGGACATGGTCCTCCAAAACCTCTCGTGAGAAGCTTGACCATCACTCTTCTTTCATTCATCAAGCCTTTAGACCCACCAAAGAATAATGGAAGAGTCATAGACAGATGAGCCTGGATAAGTGCTTGATGCTAGAGGATAATATTTAGCAAGAGAACCCGCATGGGAATCATGATTACAAACTAGTCGGCAAGGAAATAAGCCGATGTGGAAGAAGCCGCTCGAAGTTCAAGAAAGGTCGTGGCGTAGACCTAGTGCTTGGCCCCAAGATCGGGCCACGTATCAGAGAGAGCTCCCACACTAATTTCCGAACATCTCATACGAAGCTCGCCTATGATCAACGACTTGCCAAAGTTTAAATGGCCTGCACCAATCCAGACGGATCCCACCCAAAGAAACAAATCCTTGCGATGCAGTTATCATAGAAATCATAGGCATGAGATCAATAAGTGTTGAAACCTAAAGTTCTTGGTGGAAAAGCTTATCAAAGCTGGACACCTCAGGAGGTATATAAAAAGTCGACTCACTAAAAGTTAAGAATCAGTGGGTATAAAGAACAGAGCATGGGCCGGCACATCCCTACATTCCAAACCGCCCATAAATTATATAATCACGGCCCATCTAACAACCAAGATAGTCAAGCCCAAATGTGGTTAGAAGATCTTGAGAGTCACACGTGCTTAAGGCCAAATTAATGCTATCCAAAAGGCACCCATTTAAGAAACCAGTCTAGATAGACGCCCCATATCCTTTCCCGACGACGGGATCCTTTGTGCCCCATGATGCCTTTGGTACTCACCCTCTATATTAATGGTTTTGATGTGCATAGGGTACTAGTGGACCCTGGCAGTGCGGCAAATTTATTGCAACTACCAACCTTCAAGCAAACGAAATTTTCCCTAGGTACGTTGAATTCAGCCGGGCAAATCCTCTCTGGTTTTAATGGAGCAACTACCATAACGCTAGGGGATGTCGCGCTCCTTGTGAAGGCGGGGCCAGTCACACAACAAGTTTTGTTCTCAATTGTCGAAGACTTGGGGCCTTATAATGCCATAATGGGGCGGGCTTGGCTGCACTTGATGAAGGTTGTCCCTTCAACCTACCACCAAATGGTAAGCTATTTGACTAATGTTGAGCAAGTCGACCTTTTAAGTAGTTAGTTGGGTCGCACAACAATGTGTTATAAACTATCTGTATAGGAACAAAGGGGGGAAAAGAACTCTGAAAATCCTCCCCTTGAAGATCAGACCCCTGCATAGCGGAAGAAAAGGATCCACTGGCTATGGATCCTTTGGAAAAAGTAATGCTGGATGGGCCGGAAAAGTTCACTTACATCAATTCTCTCCTATCCAATGAAGAAAGGGAACAGTTACAATTCGTACTATCAAATAATGTAAATATATTTGCCTAGAGCCACTTAAACATGGCTGGAATTAGCTCGACGGTGGCCTCATAGGCGAGACATTATTCCCACGGCCAGACCGAGTAAGACGGAGATGTGAGGTGTTTTCCTGGATCGCCCTGATTCGAGACAGTAGACAACTTGAGAGCGGGTTTCATCGAGAGTGAAATACCACGAGTGGCTAGCGGTGATGGTGGTGGTTCCAAAGAAAGGCGTTAAGTGGTGAGTATGTGTAGATTACACTGACCTTAACGAAGCATGCGCAAAAGATAGCTTTCCCTTACCGCGTATAGATCAAATTGTTGATAGCACAGCCGGCAAGGGCTACTATCGTTTCTGGATGCTTTCTCTGGATATCATCGGATTCCCATGCACCTTCTTGATGCAAAGAAAACGACATTCATTACACCACATGAGCTATACTACTACAATGTGATGCCTTTTGACTTGAAGAATGCCGGGGCAACTTATCAAAGGTTGGAAACTAAAATTCTGACCGCTGTTGGGCGAAACCATGGAGGTTTATATTGATGATATGCTTGTGAAATCCAAAAAGCGCTTCGACCACCCAAAGCATCTACAAGAAGCCTTTAAGCTATTATGAAAGTATGGCATGAAACTCAACCCCTTAAAATGTGCGGTTGGAGTCGGTTCAAGCAAATTTTTAGGCTTTAAGGTGATCCAAAGAGGGATAGAGGCCAATCCTATCCAACTCAAAGCTATAATGGATTCTTAGGTTCCTACCTCTAGAAAATGAGTGCGGAACTCATTGGTCGGCTGCAACTCTTGGGCAGTTCCTATCTTGTTTCACATATCGATTAAGACCATTTTTTATCACTCAAAGGGGAGTCAAAATGGCCTGTTGGAATAAGGAATGCGACCCGGGCTTTCTGTAGCGATCAAACAACATAAACCAATTCTAGTAGCCTAGACGAGCGATCAGCTTGATGAGTCTTAAAAACTCATCTATTTTTTTAATTCATTTTACTGTCTTATTTTAGTATATTCGGATATGTTTTAATCTGAAATTATAGAATATTATTGACTTTGTGTTTTGTAGGTTTAATTCAAAAGGAAAAATTTACGCAAAAATAAAAAGAAAAGAGTAGTTACAGCGTATATGTCGCGACGAGAGTTCCGTGTGTAGCGACAAGCGTTCAAGCAAATGGCTAAAATCATCCCGCAGCAGTATTTCCTCTGTCATAACCTGAAAATTGAATATAGAAGAACTATGTCGCGACAAAAGATAGCGTGTCGCGACAAAACATAGGAAGAATGTTACAAGTTAGCTGAGACAAAGAAAGTTAATGTTGCAACAAGGTTTGTCAGCTGGATGTCAACACCAGGAAGAACCTATCGTGACATAAAAGCTCCTGTCGCGACACTGGAAACAAGAAGAAAGCATAAATCCTGTCGCGATAAGAAATTAAGAAGCGATACGGGGAAGAATGCGTGACATATCGAGTTTATCTTTGCGACACAATGAAACTAGAAGAGGCGAGAGATCTATGTCGCGACAAAGTCTTCTCCTGTCGCGACATTGATTATTACAACTTGGAAAAGCCTGTCGAGACACTGTATGAAGAAGTTATGTCGTGACAAGGTAATGAATGTCATTGATAGCGAAAGGCAAGGTTTACGGTCACGACAAAGAAACTAAGTCGCGATAAAGGTATCTTTGACTTAGTGAAGGCCGAGCACAGTTCTGACAAAAGAGTTCAAATGTTGCGACATACTTCAAGCTGAAGAGAGGTTTCGATGTCGCGACAGGGATCTTAAGGTCGCAACACAGAAATAAGCTGAACACAGATAAACAAAGTCGTGACAAAGATTCCCATACAAGGAAGAGAGGTCTTGTCAAGACATAACAAACTGGGTGGTGACACAAAGATGAGCTAAATACAAAAAGTCTTGTCGCGATATAAAATCTTGGTCGCGACAGAAAACATCTACAACACCAAGAGACTATGTCGTAACATCGAAATGAAGCTGATAAGTGGGTTAAGTGGCGGCAAAGACTTCTGTCGCGACGGACTTTCTTAGTGCGACGAAATCTGCGACAATACGAAACATTGTTGCAATAAGAACCAACGAAATCTTTGTCGTGACATAAGAAAGCTGGAACCCTTGACATCAATTTGAAGAAGTTGCACATAAACAATGTTGCGACACAATTGTTAATGTCGCAACATAACATTTCCAGTAATCACACATAAGATTGTCGCGACATAGAATGGATAGAACGACAGACCTTGCAAACAAATTGTTAAAGAGCCAAAGAAAGATCTGTCGTGACCGAGGAAACTCTATCGCGATAGAATGAATATGTTGAAGAAAAGAATTATGTCCGCGACGAAACTTTGTCGCGGCGAATCAGAAAGGATGCACGGGAGCCGGTGCGACGGTACTACATCTTTGCCCAGCGGAGACCTGCGATAAATAATTAAAACTCTATCGCAACAACACTTTCAAGTCGCGACAAAGAATGCAATTTGGGCCAGAATTTTGGGGATCCACAGGGCAGCCTCGAATTTAGGGCCCAAACTTCTGGGGCTCTATAAATAGAAACAATTTGAGGAAAGGGAGGTGGTCAGTCGGCGGAAAAACCAGAGCATTTGGGGAGCTGAGGACTCTTTTGTATTATATATTTTTTTAATTTTTCTTTTCTTCGTAGATTAGATTTAGCGTAGAATTTCAATTTGTTTACTGGACTTGAAACAGTGAATTGTTCAGAAGTTTCGAAGTTGAGCTAAATTGTTGAAGATCAATTCCGATTATTGTTTGAATCTAATGAAGTCTAGATAAAAGCTGGAATTCATTTCTTTCAATTGATTATAGTTGCATTAGGCTACGATCGATGTTCCACACACCATTTAGTGATTAGTTTCGGGAAACACAATTTCCGTTGGGAAAGATATGATGTTAGTTATGGTCTTTCCTGCACAATTAGAAAGTGATTTCTTGGATTGAGAATTTTGAGTTTATTTGAATGGTGTTGTTCATAAAGTGAATTGTTCCCAACATTGGTAACTTATACCCATAAAAGGACAGTTATCTAGCTCTAATTTCCAGGAGGCCCTCTGAGTGACACAGAATTGGAGATTCCTAAGAGCATGGATGCAATTACTTGGGGTATGCTAGACTAATATTAAGGAACCAATGAGCTCTAAAATATTACTTAGATAAATCATAAATTTACTCATGGTTTGAGAATTAATTTAATGATTTATCAATTTAATCAATTAGAGATCTCTCCTTGGTTTGGAGGAATGATCTTGATCCTGTGTTAGCTTAGATCTAATCAAGGAAAGGGAGAACTCTTTAAGATCTCAAGGATGAGACATCATTCATCTTGTAGAAATCTAGCAATGGCTCTGTCTTGGGAAGCATGAAATATGCAGTCATAAGAAATGGATATGAAGTATTGGAAAAGAAAAATACCTAAATCTTATAAAGAAAATCCGATTACAAGTAATTGGTTAGACCCATGTTTCAGAAATGAACATGACTTTCTAATAAGTGAAATGTATGGTTAAGGGAGAAATCAGAACTATACTACCTTGCCTCTTTGACAATTTCAGATTCCAATTCATGATAGAATAGAATTAGATTATGTTGCAGGAATTGATAATTTCACGGCAATGAAATTCCAGTGTCTACTTCGGCGATAATCTGGATTCGGTGATTTAGTCACAGGATTTTAAAATTTTCTTTTATTATAGATGTAGAAATTTAGATAGTGGAATTCTTAATTAGATTACTGAAAATTTTATGAAATGGAAGTTCAAATAGTGTGGAACTTGAGTAGTTGAGGTAGTTGAACTTTGAATTCTCTTCAATCTATGTGGGAACGATATCCGAACTTATAGGTCCACTTTTATTACTTGTACAAGCTGCAACTCTTTCTCTTTGCATTGAGAGATGTGGCACCAACATAAATTGATTCATTGCCAGTGGGATCAATGAACACTTAGGAAGTATTGGTGGAAGCTTATATGAATATTTTCCTCAGCCTGCTGGGAAAAGGAGAAATAATTGTCTTCTTGAAACAAGGGAAGATGAGAGTCTTTACTGCTACTTGAGGAAGATATTGGGTGCTGAAAAGGTGTCTATGCATGGAATAGATATGACCCACTCCATATGGATATTTTCTATCATGCTATGAATTATGCCTCAAAGTATAATTGATGCATCTTCTTTGTGGAGCTTTCAAAAGAAGAAGAAGTCACGAGAGAGCATAGCGATTAGAAGACCTTGAAATGCAACTATAAGGCTCCATCGAGCTTCGGGAGGCGGCGGAGTTGAAGAAATGGTCTTATTGGGCTTGATAGGGTGGCAACCATAGAAGCAAAAATTTGGATGCGATGATGAACAAACGGGAAATAATGAAAGAAGAACACATCTTTGCACATGGAAATTAGGACGAGTAGAAGAAAAGAATTAGAAGAAGAAGTCTTTGAGGAACTAGTTGGAGAAGAGCCTATCGAGTTGAGGAGACCCGAGTATATGAATGAGCAAAGAGGATTATCGCCGAGCCCTAACACTGACTTGCCGCACAAGCATACGCAGTGCGGGAACCATGAAAACTTTTCATATGGTGGAGGCAAAGCAGGGCCATAGACTTGGACAGAATTACCAGCAAGCTTATGCTCAGCCCAGGTTCCAAGAACAACAGCAGCAGAGGAACAATAGAGAAGATCATCAGGGTCAGAAAAGGACTCAATCCTTTGAAGATTAGATGCTTCATTTCATGTCAGAAAACAAAAGGATTTTGAATTTGCATGAAAAGATTTTCTGACCTTGAAAATTTCCAAGCAAACACAATTGTGTTTCAAACAAATACCAATGCCATAATGAGAAACTTAGAGACCCAAGTAGGGCAGTTGGCCATATCATTGCAAAGCCCGATCTAAGAAATGCATTTTCTTAGTAGTACGAGATCAGTCAAAGATCTCATGCCGACATTGAGAGGCAATGATGAATTGCAAGGAAGCAAGAAGGTGTAGGATAAAGCATGCATAGAAACTGGTTTAATGAAGAATAGCTCAAACTAGAGGATCAAACAAAGAGAATTACTAAGAACTGAAGACACTGCAGAAACGTATCTAGCTAAGGACATTAAAGCGAAGGCTTCTTGGGAGGCAACCAGCGGGAATTTTAATTTTAAGTTTTAAATAGTTTAATTGATTCAGTAGAATTTTATGTATTTGATGTTTTAGTTTAATCTGTTAGTAGTTTTATGTTAGTGTTGTTGATTTTTAGGACAATGAAGCAAAAATTCAAGAAGATCCTTATTAAGAAGCACACTATTTCAAAAAGAAAATATCTGAGAAAAATGACCTGAGGGGAGTAATTCTAATTCCCTAAATTTTGTATTTAATGACAATGCATATCGAAGTTTAGGGAATGCTAGCATGTTTGAATAAAATATATTGAAAATCGGGAAAGACATATTGAATTAAGAAATGAGATAGTGTTCATGCAGGTTGAGAATTTTTAATAGTTTGATTAAGTGTTCATACTTATGTTCAAATGAGTATGAGTGGATGTAGGTTACTTTGAATGTTTTATGAGAAAAGGAAGAGAAAGATGAACATTCAGAAAACTTCGATTAATGTCGCAACATACTTTTTCTGTGTCATGACACACTTGAATTAGGAAGCAAATTGAAAGGGAAGTTTATGTCGCTATTATAATTCTCGATTAATATGACATAAATTCAAGAAGCACTAAAGGAAATGCACCGACATATTTTTCACGTGTCATGACACAATTGAATGACTGTCTCCCAATTTTTAACATTATGTTGCGACAACTATTTTTGTTTGTCACGATAGAGCATTAATGATAAAACAAACCCTAAGGCAGTGTTGTCGCAACATTAAATGTAGGGCAAGATCAACCGGTTGGCTTATAAATAGAATCTTTTTGAAAGCTGAAGAGCCACATTTCTCATAAACTCTCAACCTTCTCAACTTCTTACTCAAATTTCCACCATCTCTTCTCTAAAACCCTAGAGCTCCGAAGTCTTGACCCCTCTTGTGTCACAATTCTACTTTGATTCCAAACCTCAGCGAAATCATGGAGAATGCGTGAGCTAGAAAATCCAAACGAGGAACAAGGTTCTCGACAGCGACTATACCAGAGTTGAGGCATGGAAGATAATGAAACAGCGACATAAGGGAAGAGATCGAAAGAGAAAAAGGGGGGTAATGAAGCCGGAGCGACGGAGGAAGACGAGCAAGGAACTTTGTTTTCAAAAGAATGAATGACTCTAGGGAAAGAAAAGAAACCTTGAAGGACGGAGGCTTCCATTTATTCTTGAAAGGGGTTAAAGTTATCTCTCCACCTGTTGAATTCTTTGGAAAAGAAGATGGCGATCATTGGTGAACCTGAAAAATAAGTCATGCATCTTTGGTGAGAGAATTCTTTGCAGATATGGTAGAGAAGGAAGAAAAAAGAGTATATGTCGAGGAGACGTGGTTAGAGTTCGGCCAGAGAAGAGATAAGCAGTTATTTAATCCTGAGGTGCAAAGGATAGTTCTAAGTTGAAAAACAACTAAAGGAACGGCTTGAGAAATAGTAGACTCTGCAATTTTGGAAAAGGAGAATGGAAAGGGACAGAAAACCCCTTTTAAGGCCATTGCGAGAGGGACCGATTGGAAAAGCCAAGGTATGGTTCTACTTTATCAGTTATGTCCTTATGCCATCTAAGCATCTAAGCACAATGAGACGAGAGGAAGAAATCCTCCTCTATCGGCATTGTCTTTGAAGAATCCTGAAGATAAATGGGAAAAATTGTGAAAATCTATCTGGGGTATCTAAAAGCAAATGCGAGAGGGATGATTCCACATCCGACCATAATAACCAGACTTTCTGCACATCTAAGGGGAGTTGAGGAAGAATGGGATCGAAACCTACCCATACTCCTAACCTTAACGAGGTATAACTAAAGGACTAAAACGGAGGGAAGGGCAAGGAAAGAAACGAGAAGTAGAAAGGGGAGATGAAGGGTGCGCGAGGCCGGAACGGTGGGAAAGCGAACTCCTAATGTAACCGAGGCTGGAGGAGTCAGCGATTTTGGAATGCATCTGGGCGGGGATCTGATATCTTGTTTACTGGCAGAGTTCAGATTGCAGACCGATATGGATGTTTGTGGGTGTTGATGTCTGTCACGATAGAAATGAAGGAAAGGGATAATCAGTTAAAGACATAGCTTCAGCTCAAGGATGAGTATTTTGGTGCACAGCTCAAAAGAAGGGACTAGAATTTAGAGGATACACTAAAGAAAAGGGATGAAGAGTGGAAAGTAGAAATAGAGACAAGGGACACAGAGTGGAGAACAGTCTTGAGAGATAGAGACAATGCCCTGAAGGCAAGCATGGACTCAAGAGATAATAATTGAATGAATAGCCTAGGACACTGCAAACAAAGTTTTCTTTTGATGAGCTATGAGATGGCAAAACAACATGACACTCTGCGGAGATCTCTGCGTATGAGGCGCGGCTTGAGAACTTGGAGAGTAATGCTAAGATCTAGGCGGGAGATAGAAGACAATGTCCATTAAAGAAGAAGATGCCATACAAATGAATCTCGATTTGTAGACCCTACACTATAGTCATCGAGGGTGTGTGGACCCACCTATACACATGCCTTGAGATTCACTTGAAGCGGGCCATACGCTGCCTTGTACAAAAACACAAAAAATCTCCTAGAACATCAGGGAAGAAGGAACTTACCCCAGTAGAGGAGGTGAAAGAATATCTAAGGATGGAAATAGCCAAGGAGAGGGCTGCAAGGAATAAAAAATGAAAAATACCCTACCTTTTCCATCTCCTCGTCATCTCTGTATTCAAAGTCCACTCATCAAGATAATGAATAAAATAAAGATTTTTGCAAAATTTCTTGTGCTCATTTGTGTGCTTGATTGATTGGTGTGTTTTGGTTAATTTTCTTTGCTTCATTATTGCCATTTACTTAGTTGAATAAAGAAGAAATCCGGCTACCTGGATTTAATTGCTGCAAAATGTTTGGTTGAAATGACTTGATTACAATTGTGGTTGTGTTGTCTTGTTGTGAGCTGAATGCATGATCAAAATAAACTTCTTTACTTGATTAAAACGACACAATAGTAGATTTCAAAGCCAAACAACCCACTGATAGATGCATTGTGGTAGGCTTAATTGAATTGGAAAAGAAAGTTGTAGTTTAGCCAGAATGAAGTTGAATGATCAGATTTAGGAAGATGTACTCAATAGGAAACACAAATAAGGCTTTGGTATTGTGTATGATAGTCGATAAAAATCTGAAAAACAATGCACATGGTCAAAGTGAGTCTTTAACAAATTGTGAAGATTAGGAACATCTTAGGTTCATTCACGGTCGAATAGTCTAATGTCACAGAACTTGTTAGATTATTAATTCGGCGAGTCTAGGCAATACTCTTAACGGGGAAGTGATGAGCCATCCTTGGAAGTTTTGAGCCTTCAAGCCTACCCTCATATGCACAAGCATACAGTTCAGAGTGAGCAAATTGCTAATTTCTTCATTGAACCAGCAATTAGAAACCTCAAACCCTTCCTTTATTCTAATCCTACAGTAAAGAACATTTATTGCCCAGATTTCAGGAAAAAAACCTCAAAATACAGAAAATGACAAGATTGGGGGAATGTTATTTTGATTTGAAGGGAAAAACAAGAATGAAGGATGGAAAAGAAAGAATAATGAAAGGAAAGGAAAGAATGCAAAGAAGAAATTAAAGATTGTAAATTGTCCAGTGGAATAAGTTTTTGTCTTTTGGCCTTCCTCTCTTGAACAATTAAGTTCACAAGAATTGTTTCAACACCTAGTACCCTCATGCCAATTGGTATGGGAGTACGCTAGCAAGTTATCTAAGAGTGGTAGAAAGCCTAAAAGACAAAACATTGCACTATTCAAAACCTTTGACAAGTGAAAAGAAAAAAGCAAAAGGGCTTCTATCTAAAGGGTGACTTGATAAAGAGTGATAGTGGCAAATAAATTACCAAGATAGAGTATACGTATGATACATCAAAAGATCAAGTATGGGGAAAAATTCTTTTACGACATCAGTAGAAAAGAAAGGGATGAAGGATAGAGACAAAGATGCAAAAAGTGAAGATTGGAATCTGGGTAATTTTTAGCTTAAATTCTCAAATTATCCACCCAATTACCCAAGTCAAACTTTACAAAGCTAAAAGACCTAATTGATCTTGAAGGTTGTATTTGCCTACATCAGTGGAGACTAATATGAAAAACAAGCATATGGGACTTAAAATGATATACGATAGCGTAATAGGAGCCTGAAGATTAGCTAATTTTTCCAGAAGGAGAAAGGGAAGGAAGACCATCACACACACTCACATATCGGGATGAATTAATTTGAATTGTTTTACATTTAAATCATTAGTTTGTTTGCTGTGATAGTGAAAATTTTTCCTAAGTCTGGATTGAAAACTAAATTTGAAACCATGCTGCAACTAACTAGTTTTTATTCAGGAAGCTTATTCAAAAAAAAGGATTGCAGTAGAAAGCAGAAAAATGTCCCTAAAAATAAAGCTGAATTGTTTGAGGACAAACAAAATTTTCTTTTCTTTGCTTGAGAATGAAACAAACTTTAAGTTTGGGGGAATTTGATGAGTCTTAAACTCATCTATTTTAATCCATTTTTATGGCTTATTTTAGAACATGTCGGATATGTTTAATGCCAAATTGGAATATTCACCAACTTTGTGTTTTGCGGGTTTGATTCAAAAAGGAGAAAATTTAACGAAAAAGAAGAAAAAATGATGCCGACGATGCATGTCGCGGCAGGTTAGTGTGTGTGAACAAACGTCGAAAATAGCTAAGGAAATATGTCATATAATTATTTCCTGCATGCAACACAAGGACGACTGAATATAGAAGAAGAGCTATGTCGCGACAAAAGATGAGTGTCGCTGACAAAACATGGGAAGAATGTAGCATCGCGCCCAGATCCGACCCAGGCCGATTGGCGGATCGAACCCGGGTTCCGGGCGAGACCATCTTTGGGACTCTTTACTTGATTTTTTTTTAAACCGGGCGTACGTAGGTATGGCCCACATCCTGCAATTAAAATCTCATATACATTTACGAGTCCCATTTACATATAAAACTGAACTTTTACGTTTCTGAATCAGGCGCGGAACCTCGTGTAGTGAACCCTTACAAGTGTGTTGGCCCATTGTATGCGGATGTTCTTTGATGTCTTCTCTGTACCTACACGGATTAAACCGTGTAGCTTTACGCCAGTGGGAAGCATATTCTTATAACTTATACGATGCACGTACATTTAGGCGAATAAAGTGATAAACTTATAACAAAAACGGATATCAAAAATCATCATGAATTTATATAATCCAATATATAGTCGGATCATATTGAGCAAACTTGGAGCATATACAATGGCAAGGCATCTAATTTTCATCTCTTTTACATAAATCATGATTTTCTCGGGATTTCGGTCGGGTTTGATAGTGTCATCAACATAATTAAATACACTTGTACCTTGTGACTTTTAGCAGTCTTAGCATGTCTCCCATAGGATCCATATTTATATGACCAGTTCATATACTTGATGCCCGAACATACACTTATAACAATCTTATACTTACTCGAATTACACTTATGACGGACTTATCCTTATTGGATCTTATTTCTTGATGATTTCTAGGCTGCATGCTAGAAACATACATGTACGTATACTTATCTCAAGCTATACTTATTTCGATCTCAGTAGAGATTCTGAGAACCTATGCCTCTGAAATTACTTAAACACGTATTGATATTTATATCTATCTTGATCTCCATAGGAGTTTACGAGAACTTATATACTTATCCTGGGTTTACACTTGTTCGGAGGTACGTAGGTATCCGCAGAGATTACGGAATGTATCTTTTGGGTATTGCGGAACTTATTCTTATTCGAGGAATTGCAGTAAGTACTACTTGTTCAAATGGCTCTGATACTGACCATTGAGTATCATATCCCCAGTCTAGGTTAATGTATACTATACTCATCACACGGGAGTACGTAGATCTACGGAGTTATCCTTATCGAACTTATACGGAGATACCGTAGGTATCGAAATTAATTAGATACAGGGTACGCGTAGGTACTTCAGAACTTATATTTATACCACATAGATGCTTTGTATCTTGTACTTGTCTTCTGAAGTCTATCAGCAATCTTCTACGGATCTTCTACTTGTCTTACGAGTTTATTATGGTATTCGGATCTTATCACAGTGATACAGACATATATGTATTTGGTTTTATACATACAAAACTTATACATGTATTTCGGATCTTATACATGTGTCTTACGGAGCGTATACTTATCTTCACGGATCTTATCTTTGGTATTCTGGAACTTAGACATGTATTTTAGATCTTACCTCCTGTGTCTTACGGAGGCGTATATACTTATGTCAGGGACTTATTCTGTCTTCTGAGGATCTTATACTTGTGTTCTGGAGCTTATTTCTTGTCTTTCAGATCTTATACGGAGCTTATTCTTGTGAGAAGGTACGTGGAGTGCGATAAGGATTGGAGCAGATCGGGATCATAGCTATCTGAGGTCGGGATCGGACTTATACGGAGATCTGAGATATTGGTCTTTCGTGAGTCACGGATCACGGATTCATTATGCAGTGCCAGTAGATGCAATGGGTCTTATACTTATTTTATAGATTTGTTTTTATTTTCGATGCGAGTGCCGTAGGTACTCTGGGGAAAAGCAATCGGATCTGGGAGTACCCATGGGTACTACGGAATGAATCAGGTACTTTAGGATCTTCTCTTATTCTTTATTCGAGTGTCTTATCATATGCGTATCCGACTAACTAGACCAATCATAAGAAGCTAGTAGGGCCTTGATCACAAATAAGTGCAGAAAGGTACGATATAGTACTGAATGTAGTAACACCCCATCTGAGGCGATGCACCTTACCTTGGCGAGTGCCGTAGCACCGGCCAGTGCCAAAACACCGTCGGAGTCTTGAAGCACCAAAAGGCATCGCTCATTCATTTCTCGATCCCTAGGTAGTCATCTTTGTCATATGTCTTTCAGAACTTATAACCTTTATTAATCATTCTGTGATCATGACATATTGTTTTCTGTTCCTTGTTCGTATTCCATGTTTAGTGTTCCGGAGTTTCATATCATGTCGGGTTTAAGTACTGACCATTATGGCATTCCAGATACTTATCTGATATGATGTCTATCAACACATCATTCATATATTCTAGTCCCTCTATGAATCTATTTTTTCTTAGGAATTGGAATCCAGTGTCGGATCATCGAGCTTCGAGTTATGGCATTTTCATGCCAACTAGTCAGTTTACCAGATTTTACCGAGGAACAGTGTGAAATATTTATTTTCTAGTGCCTTGTCTCGATATTTGACACTGGATATTTGTACTCCTTTAAAGATAAGGTGCTAAGGGTTCTCAACAAATCACTGTCGAACAGGAACTCAGATACAATAAAGTAACTCAGTTTACTCTATATTAAAACTGATGCGAGGAATTAGGTACATGGCCTTTGAGTGAATTTTTGGGCTATCTAGAGTCAGAATTTGGAGGTACCTATTAGATTATGTTTGGTTCGCCTTGAAGTCTATTTTAATTGGCCACTTTAATCACTCAAATCGAATAAGAAATGAGAAAGTTATGGCCAAAAAAAACTGGTCAGAATAGGAAAAGCAGAACAGGGTGTACCGGTACACCCCTAAAGTGTACCGGTACACTTTGGGTTCTGGAAGGGTGTACCGGTACACTTTCAAGGTGTACCGGTACACATGACCCGAAAACGTCCAGAATGTGTATTTTCTCCCCTTTTTCCATATTTTTGATCCCCAATTCAACTCTATATTTCATAAACACTTCAAGACCACTTCAAATTCATCTTATGATATCTTTTCTACTCAATTTATCATTCAATCCTTCTCTTATTTCAAAGACCTATCATGAATTACTTCAAAAACCATTCTAATATGGGTTATGACCCATACTCAAACCAACCATGATGATTAGTTAGGGTTTATTCTAAAACCTAACTCAATTGCTTTCAAATTAACCCATCTGAATCGACCCAAAGGGAGGATTCCATATATATCTTGTTACATATAGGGTTTTACCAACCCTAAATTCAATCAGGTTAGAATGAATTCTAACAAAACCCTAGATTTGGAGATAAACTCTTAATCATACAAAGCCTTAAAGTTCCATAGATCCATTCCAATTCCATGATCAAGGTTAGTTTCCATCTAATCCAAAGTTCCATACCTTGTTGGCCCTTGATCTTGGCTCATCATCTTCTTTCCCTCTTCTTCTCTCCTTTCCCCTTCTCTCTTTGCGGTTTCTCTCCTCTCCCAAACATGGGGCAATTTGGTCTTAAAATCCCCACATGTTTACTAAGGCCTTGTTGACCTCAACCCATTTTGGGTTAAGTTTCATTATTTACCAAGGTCCCTCCATGTTTCTAGGAATTACACAACATTCTAATGTTATTCTTTGGCCCCAAATCTTCTTAATCCATGTCTTTTAGGCCCCTTTTTGGACAAATTACAATTTTGTCCTTAAGTTTTGTAACTTTTCGGGTCTCTCGTTTCCATGTTTCGCATTTAACTCACAAATCAGTCAAATTATGCTTACAAAATACTAGCATGTAAAGCAATGGGTATGTTCGGGAGTGTTACGATAACAAGTCAGTTGAGACAAAGAAAGTTAATGTTGTGACAAGGTTTGTTAGTTGGATGTCAACACCGGAAAAGAACTGTTGTGACGCAAAGCTCACATCCGACATAAGCTCCTGCTCCATTGACCTTTGGAAGCGAGGAAGGAAGCATAAATCTGTTTGCGACAATTGTTTTATGTCATGAGAAATTAAAAACAATACGGAAGAATACTCTGACATATCGATTTATCTTTGCGACATATTAAGAAAAATAGAAGCGAGAATCTATGTCTCGACCAGTCTTCTCTGTCAGCGACAACGATTGTACAACGGAAGCTGTTGAGACAACGTATGGAAGAAAGTTATGTCGCGACCAGAGGTAATGAATGTCACGACAAGCGAAAGACAAGGTTTACAGTCTGACGGGGAGAAACAAAGTCAGTAAACCAAGTGATCTTGACTTAGTAAGCGTTTGGATTCTGACAAAGAGTTCAAATGTTAGAGCTTATACTTCAAAAATTTGAAGAGGTTTTGATGTCACGACAAGGATCTTAAGGTCGCGACACAGAAATAAGCTGAACACAGATAAACAAGGTCGCAACAAACTTTTCTATGTCGCGACAAAGATGCCCACACAAGGAAGAGAGGTCTTATCGCGACATAACAAATTGGGTTGCAACATAAAAGATGAGAGCTCATCTGAAAAATCTTGTCGCGACGTAAAATCTTGGTCGTGGAAAACATCTACAACAGAGACTATGTGCAACATCGAAATGATGACAATAAGAAATCGGGTTAAGTATAGGGCTACGTCGCCGATAGACTTTCTGGTGTGGCCAATCTTGACAATACAAGAAACATTGTTGCAATGTCTTCCTCGCTCTCCTCAGCTGGCTCGCTTATAATCTGGGGAATGGGATGGCCCCCCCTGAGCATCTTCTGAAGGAGGAATTGAATTTGCCCAATCCACAAAATCCTCTATCCCTAGCCTTCTTTCCCTTCTTTCCTTTCTTCTTCTTAAATTACTTTGAGGAGCAGGCTTTGGGTAACCGGGAGGGCTCCTTGGCCCAGTCTCGGCTTGAGGCTCTTGAGCAAATGCCGCTGTGAGAGAGGCACAGGATCGACTTCAAAAGGTCAGCGAGAACGAAATGTTCACCCTTACTCTGCTGGCAATGGGTGGGAGATGACAAGGACTATGTAAGGAAATGGGCTAGCACCTAACTCACGCAAATTCTTCATAGATAAGAGGAGCTTGTGATTGGGCTCCCCCTCAGTGATCTTGAGTAGCTATATGATGCGCTCAATTAGCCTTTCCTCCCCGGCTAACCGGTCGACCCTCGCACACCTATCTACAAAATTTGGAGAAAGAGGCATGTCAAAACGCAAATGACCTAAGGAGTGGGCTAGTGAGCGTGTAAAAGTTAGTAAAAATGTAGACTGTCTCTTGTAGTAGTATGCGCCCCGAGTTCAACAACGATGTAATGGCTAGTCAAGTGTTGTTCCCATGTAGAAGCGTCTTTAGAAATGCTTGATTTAGTGACCTAGACAATATTTGGATCCAGTCTTGTAATTATGAATAAATTAAGCGAACTAAAGCCTAATATTAAAATTTTGTTTTAAAGTAATGATGAGAAAACCTAGGGTTTTGCCTTCACCTACCACACCTGATGGATTTTAACCTAGATAACGCATTTATTTAATATACCATATGTTTTATGTTAGCGGGTTGATCGTGTCTACAAGATATTCTCTCTTGAGATATAACTGTCTATCTCGCTAGTGGGGTGTATTGCATCTCTGCTTTGACCCCTCGACTCCGAGATGCATGAATGTCTGATCTAGTGCTGGCTTGGAGCGCGAGATGTCTCATTCATGGTGACTAAGTGTTGCTTTGCCATATCCTGCGGAGTCATCATCTCTCAATGTCGAGACTCTAGCATTGCTTGTATACCATAATTGGCCCAAGAATGACATGTGATTGAATTTGGATCGCAAGCCGCTAGAAATTCATATCGATATTAAATAAACCCTGATTAAAGTATTAATCCATAATGGTGCGATTAGAGTTGACAAAACCTAGGAAAAAGTTATTTTATAGTGATTTTCATTACAAACTGAAATATTTTCAGCATCACACGAATTAGAGAAAGAAATACAAAAGAAGCCATCTTCGCGATCTCTCGGAATCTGTCTTCACTAATCTCTCTCTACCTGTCTCTCCTTGTCTTCAGTCTGCCTCCAATCCCCCCTTTTTGCCTCAAAATTGCTCCCTTTTTATACCTCGGAACTCGGGCCCATCAATGGCCTAGAAAATAAAAACTTTTAGAGCTCCCGTTTTTGAATGGGAGACCTCGTAAGCATGGCGAAGGAGCTTCACGTGGCGTGCAGAGGCACTTTCAGTTCTAGTCTTCGGGTTCATGCAGCGTAGGCTCAGCCATTTGTTGTGAATCTCTCTGCTCCTAGCACGTGGGTCGCCTCGCGGTATTATGTAGAAAGTCGATCCACTTGTTGCACTTCTTTGTTTTTTTCTCTGCTTTGGTTCTTTCCTCTATTGTTAGCTTCCTTTTTTATTCCAATATCGCCATGTTCTATGAAACATTATAGTATAGGGGATTAGCACAATATTAATAAATATGAATGTGAATCATGCAAGTTAAGCTATAAAAACACATAGAAATTGTACAGGAATGCATGCATGATTCACTCCGATCAGGGAGTAGAAACCCGACCAAACTTAAACAAACACAGAGACGGAAGAGATTGGTTGGATCAAATTGAAGCCACAAAAAGGCCCGACTTCTCGTACTACGGACGCTAGCAAAACAACCCCTTTTAGCCAGTCTTAAGAAGTCGGAGCCAGGTTACAAATTACCTGGCCAGAAACGTAGATTAGAGCATAGACGGTGACCCCCAGTGAGCTTCAAGGTGTAAATAAAATCTCTTGGCAGGCTCATCTGTGGTAAAGGGTTTAGCCTGCGCAACCGTGAGAATCGAAGGCGTTTGGATGTATAAGTGCGGTGGTGCCCCTAGTAAAGTCATATTGCTTCACGAAGAGGGATGGGAAGCAAAGTCAAGCAAGAGCGCTCGGGTAAAATAGCGGCATTATCCACCTCTATGGTTGGGGTGGCCTGCCGTCCCGACATCTCTAAAAATTTGATGGTGGTAAAGACTTGTGCAGAGGATCTCAATTCCTCTATAGACATAGTAGCGACTAGTGATTCGTTGCCCGTAAGGTATCTTAAATCAACAAAATTTATAACCTAATACCTCATACTACCATAGCATAACTACTATAGTATAGTGGCTCTAGGATCGTCCATAGGGATGGGTTTTCTTCGTGGGAATGACTAATACTGAGGTTTACACTGGTGATTAAAATTTGGATATTGGGATTTGATAAAAAGAGTGGGTTTTAGTAGTTGAAATTGTAACTAAAATGAAGTAAAAATATAAAAAGAATTCCCTTGAAGTGTTAGAGTCCTTTGGAGAAAGGCAGGTCCCGAGGCGAATGGGGAGTTCTCGGGGTCTTTTCCTCGCATTGGGGATAGTAACATATAGTTACTTCCCAAATCGGATCTTGGTTTAACTACAAAACTTGACCCTTAACAACTATCCTTTGAAAATGGCATTCAATGTCCATTAATGTTCTTCGTCAGTTAAAAACCTGTCTCCTTGAGTCACCTTCCATGGCTCATAAATGATAACTAATCAACATCAATGGATCTAGCAATAAGTATCCAATGAGCCATAAAAACTTACCATATACTAACCATTCAAAGAAAGTGAATCAAGGGATAAAAACCTAAAGTTGGAGGAAGGCGTCAATGAAAGAAGTGCATTACATTAGAAAACATATGGGGCCCTTGTTTTACCACGGGTTCCCTTTGCCCGGTGCCTTATACTTCAAGGAAGAAGGGGTTGCCATTTGCTCATCCTCTGAGTTGTCATCCTCGGAGGGTGTTTGGCTGCTAGAAAATGAAAGAAAGCGGGCTTGTTAAAACTAGGCCTCGACTAATAAAAAAAGTGCCCGAAAGATTTTCCAAGATCGTTACAAAGGGAAGTGTTGTTTTGGGGATTATATACCACGAGCCATGTAATTACCAAATTATCAAAAGCAATCATTTGGGAAGAAAACAAAAGGAGACAAAAAAGTAAAAAATTAGGCTGCCGAAGCAATTTCGTGATCTTGAGTCGCAGCCATACTTGAGAACTCGTAGGGTTGCCAAATTCGCAGCCCTTACCTAGTACTGAGGTCTTCTGCTTGCTTCACATGATTTTTCTTCGATTTGTCTTTGCATTAAGTTCTACGACTTTGAGTTCCAACTAATTTCTTCATGCTTGAGCTGGATCCCTATTTCCAATATATAAAGCCTAAAAAGTAAAAAAATTGTCATAAAATTTGGTCGGAAGCATTGTTAGGTCCTTAATGTGCCAACTGGATCAATTTGGCTTATTACTACGCAAAAAGTGCTCAAAACCCGGAGTGTTAAGAGTATGGAACAACACTATTTGGGTACATGTGTCCAGCTTCAAGTTTCTTACCATGGGCGTTTCCCAGGGGTCCCCCTCTTACGCCCAATCTGACTAGTAGAAGCCTCTTTGTGACCTCTTACCATTCTACAGACAAAAAAAAAAAAAAAAAAAATGGGGATCAGCTTAAAAACCCTCAAAAGACCAAAGAAATCCCCCTCTGGAGGATTAACAACCCGATGGAACCCCTAACCAGGAACCTTCATAGAACCTAATGGGATGTCTCTAAACCTAGGAAAACCCCAACCCAGCCTGCAACATATCACCAAATCCCCACCGGCGAACGATGTTTGCGCCCTCAAAAGAAACAAAAAATTTCTAACCCAGACATATTCAACAAACAGAGCCACACAAAACTCAAAGATGGAGATACAAACTAGTTTAAAAAAAAACTCACTAGAAAATTGAAAGTTGTAAAGGGATCTCCGATAATTCCTTTAAAAGAACAATTCGCAGAAACATAGGGGAAGGGAATTTGCAGTAGGTAAAGAGCTTTGTGAAATCGTAAAAAGGGAAAGCCTCGGAGCCTAACCCCTATATATAGGGTCGAAACATCAACAGGTGCATTAAATGTGTCGTCAAGACATCATGCGCCGCTTAGGAAACATGCGCTGCCCATGCACTTTATATCCAAACGCACGTCACCTTATGACGCGTTCAATGTATGCATTAATTCTCCTTGTCCTTTCAACTTTCGGCACCTAAGATCTCAAAACATAGTATTTTCCCTCGACTGAAAAATCACATAATTCCAGTCGGAGAAAATGGGGGCATTGTGAGTATCATGATCTTTAGATCCACTACTCAATGGGCCTAGGGTCCTCTTAGCCCGTTGTAAAACGGCCCGCTCCCACTCACCATATTAAAACCAAGGGGCATTGCCCAGGCGAGAAAGTCTTAAAGCCCGTCTAAGAAAGCCAGGGGGGTCGTCCCATAAACTATAGCTTTAGAGGCGATAAGTCTAGGAATTAAGTCCCAGTAGGCATCATACATATGGAAATTTGTTATGAATAAGTATATAGGTGGAAAAATACTGCAAAAGAGAAATTTTATCACTTAGTTTCCAGTTTCAAATCCCCTTGTTTCTCGGTATAGATTAATCCTTGATAGGAAAAGAATTTAATCCATAAAATTAAAAATTTTATCCCTAAAATTAAGGAATATTGTAGAACCACGCCACTATAATTGGGAAGAATCTCTCCCACGAGGTAAAAGCGATTGAGCGACCGAAGCTCTACCAACCTTCTTCTCCGTCTTTGACTTAATCATGTGGAGAGGTGGGTAGGCACACCCTGATCGGATCACCTTTTGTAGATTTCACGTTGCACTGCGTGCCTAGATATTCAAAATGATCAGGTCCTTTCTAAAACTATGATTCCTTTCCGTTGATAAAAACAAAGTCTGAGGGCCATCCGTGTTTTCTTCCTTCTTGCCACAAGCTTTCTCCATAACACCAAGGTAATCTTGATAAACCGAGGTAAAAACTAGGAAATTCTGAATAGGAAAAACATAAACTCTAAAATAAATGAAATTATTCAACTTCTGTACCTTTTTAGATAAGAAACATCAGTTCACCAGATTAGAACCTCTATTGCATAATTGGTCAAATATAAGTATTTTTTCTCAAATTGTTTCTTGCACAAAGAAACCAACATTAGATGTCTGACAGATATCCTACACACTAAACTTGGGAAACTCTAAAAAGAATGAAGGTGAACGTGACACAGTGTGAAGAACTTGAGATTCGAGACTATGTCATCAATTGTCTTCACATTAACATGCTTGGAGTAAATGCAAATAAAAAATCTCCTTACCTAGCTCTTCTAGTTCTCAATCATGGGACTCCTTAGTTGTAAAACTCAGATTCCAATGACTAGGGCACCGCCCCTGGCACTTGCAAACCACACTTTCCTGTTAACTACTAAAGCATAAAAAGGACAAGAACCTCAACTTCAAAGTCACCCCACTTTTCACATTTTCAAGGCGAGCACAATCCTCTATCCATAGTACACAAAAAAAACATAATGAAAATTTGAAGAACTTTGCAATCCTTCTTGATAGGTTCCCCATTATACATACTAGAAAACTGTGATCTCTGTGGCCTTTAGACACTAGACCCACTTGCCAATAGGCCGACGCCCACCTTGAAGCCCACCTATTGGCCCGCCTCGTAAGGCGGCCCAAGGCGACTCTGTATTAAAGCCATGTGGAAACTAATAACCAAACGGTAGAATCCAGCTATTAGGATGAGTACGGCCATTGTCTCTGCTCGTATGAGAAGTTTGTTATGGATAAATATATTAAGGAGGGAATTATGCGCAGGATATTTATCCATAGATCTCCCCGTATCCAAATCTCATACGTCTCAAAAACATAAATCCTTAATAAGGAAGAATTAATTCTTGATAAGGAAAGAGAGAACTTATCACCAAAATCATGAGATTAATTTTCTTATAATAAAGGAGAAATTCGAGTATAAAACAAAAAGACTCCCACGAGGGAAAGGTATGCAACTCCAGTTCGCTGCTCTTTCTTATACTGGCACTAACGAAACAATCGTTGGAGCGGTGTTGCACCGCCGTCGGACCCCTTTTTTTGCGGGTTATGTCGCCCTTGCCCGATTGCCCCGGTCGGCGATCCATGTAGAAAATTAGGCGCCGTGCGTGGTAATCGTGCAAGACTCGTCGTGAGGCTTGGCTCCAACGGCTATCCAGGCGAAGCGCCGTCTAGAGCTGCATCGATCCCCCAATCCCACATTTGATTCGATGCGAGGGTGATGTGATGTCAATGACTTAGATGAACGATCGCCGTAAGATCGATTCCTCCGTTGGGTGGCCAGGGACATGGAAAGCAGGAGGAACAAGCAAGAAAGATGAAAGAGTAGAAAAGTCATGTTGAACGCCTACAACGTGAGAATGATCAGTCACGGACTTAGATTGGAAAAAGCCGCGATCTTGGAAGAGGTATTATCAATAAAGTTTTCTTTAAAGTATTCTAGTTGATATTTTGCAATAAGCTCGCCTCAAAGTCTAGATATGACGATATCTTGTTTGGCACTCACAAAAGTCGAGATAATAATACGATATCACATTTGTCACTCATAAAAGTCTAGTTATGATTGATATCCCTCTTGATCTGAGAATCCGAGATATAAAATGATATCTTGTTGGCACTCACAAAGTCCGAGATATGGGCGATATCCTGGCGGCATAAAGTCCGAGATGTGACTCTTAGCTTCTTGGCACTTATCAAAGTCCAGACATGGTTGTTGTCTTGCTGACATTTACAAAAAAAAAAAAAAAAAAAGCCCAGATATGGTTGTTGTCCTACTGGAAATTTTAAAAAGCCTAGATATGGTTGTTGTCTTGCTGGCATTTTTAAAAGGCTTGACATGGTTGTTATTCTACTGGCATTAAAAAAAAAAAAAATCAGATATGTTTGTCGTCCCGCTGACACTTTTAAAATAAAAGGTCCAGACATGGTTGTTGTCCTGCTGGCACTTTCAAAGTGGCTTTAGCCTTTGTTGGTGCTGAAGTTCGGATGAGGCTCTGGCCCGGTGGGTACTTATCAAGAGTCGGACATGATTTGTTATTCTAATGACATTTTTAAAAGCTTAGATATGGTTGTTGTCTTGCTGACATTTTTTAAAGTCCATACATGGTTGTTGTACTGCTGGCATTTAAAAAAAAAAAAAAAAAGTCTAGACATGGTTGTCATCCTACTGGCACTTTTAAATAAAAAGTCCAAACATGGTTGTTGTCCTACTGGCACTTTCTTAAGGCTAGACTTATGGCTCCCAGTCGAATGACACTTTTTTAATGCCAGACTTCTAGCTCCCAATCGGCTGACACTTTCTTAATACCAAACTTCTAGCTCTAAGCCTGCTGACCCTTTCTTAAGGCCATACTTGTGGCTCTAAGCCTGCTAGCCCTTTTTAAAGGCCAGACTTGTGGCCTTCCGGTGGTGGCGAAGCCTTATGCCATGCTTTTGGCTCTAAGCCGATTGACCTTTAAAGGCCCGGACTTGTGGCTCTAAATTACGTGGCACTTTCAAGGCGGACTTAATGGCTCTAAGCACATTGACCTTTCTTAATGGCGGACTTACGGCTCACAAGCGGTGACACTTTTTAAAGGCGGACTTGTGGCTCGCCTGCACGGGAAACTACGAGGCCGGACTTGTGGCCTATAAGCTTCTTTTGGCCGTTTCTAACCGTACCAAACTTAGAAATAAATTGAGTGGCACTTTCTAAAGGCCGGACTTGTAGCTCTAAGCACAACCGGGTACTAAAAGACCGGACTTGGCTCCCAGCCCCTCTGCGGCCTTTCTTAAGGCAAGACTTGTGGCTCTAAGCCTGCTAGCACTTTCAAAAGGCCAAACTTGTGACTCTAAGCCTGCTAACACTTTCAAAAGGCTAGAGTTGTGGCTCTAAGCCTTTGGCCCTTTCTTAAGGCCAGACTTGTGGCTCTAAGCTTGCTTGCCCTTTCTTAAGGTCATGCTTGTGGCTCCTAGCCGGTTGGCACTTTCTAAAGGCCAGACTTGTGGCTCTAAGCCTATTGACACTTTCAAAAGTCCAACCTTGTGGCTCCTAGCCCGTTGGCACATGATTAAACATAACAATGGCTCTCAACCTATGGACTAGAGCACAGGTCCAAAACGGTGCCTTGCTTGTTGGCCGTGTCTGACCCTCACTATGATGCACCTCTCGGTTGTTGCTTTAATGAAAACCTTACGGGACCGGGAGGCACCAGGTTAGCAAGAGCCACGGAGGGAAGTGGGCTGAAGTCGACGTGGCTTATCGAGACCTTTTGGCATGCAGGCACATCCATGTGGAAAATCTAGCAAAGAGGTTAGACATATGATCCTCTCTCTCCTTGGCCGGCTCACTAAAGATTGGGTCCACCCAATCCACGAAGACCTACTAGTCATGCACCGGTAGCCTTGATCTGTCCAACCTTCTTTGCCTTCTTTGCCTTCTTTCTCTTCACTGCTTGGGGGGTAGGCTGTGAGTCTTGTTCTCTTAAAGGTGACTGATTAGGCTGGACGAAGCTAACAAAGGCCCCTTCAGCTATCTCAGCTTGAGGCTCTTGAGCGAACCCCACTTGGGAAGAGCTGCCGAGTTGCTAGATTAGCAAGAACAAAATGTTTACCCTTGACACTCTCTCTTGGCAGCGGACGGAGGATGACGGGGGCTATGTAAGGAAAGGGGCTGGAGCCTAACTCCGGCAAGTTCTTCATTGACAAGAGGAGCTCGTTGCGGTCCCCCTTAGTGATCTCGAGCAACCGACTAATGTTGAGAAACATGCGGTTCACACACGTTTAATGCGCGCGTAATTCTCGATCCTTGACTTTCTCCGCTCGAGGGTTTAAAAACACCGTATTTTCCGGTGGAAAAACCCGATCTTGATAGCAAAGGGGCATTGTGAGTACCGCTGACCTTTTTAGACCTAGACTACGCTTCGCCCATGGCTCGCGCTCGCAAAGGCCATCGCCTAGCCAGCGCATGAAGTGGCGAGGCCAGTCCTATGTATTAAAGCCATGTGGGATCCAACCAGACGGTAGAATCCTAAACCCATCTAGGATTCTGAGTCTCTCAGCTGACCATCCTACCTCATATGAGAAGTTTGTTATGGATAAATATATTAAGGAGGGAATTACGTACAGGATATTTATCCCTGAGATCCACGATATCCAAATCTCGTCTCAAAACATAAATCCTTAATAAGGAAGAATTAGTCCTTGATAAAAAAAGAGATATCTTATCAAAAAAATCACGAGATTATATTTCCTATAATCAAGGAGAAATTTGAGCATAAAACAAAAAGACTCCCCACGAGGAAAAGGTATGCAACTCCAACTACGCTAACTCATTTCTTTCTCTTTTCCACCATTTTACTGACTTAATCATCAGAGAGGTAGCCGACTTTATTCTTTGTCGAACCTTTTTGCAAGTTTATGTCGTATTGCGATGCTCGGTCGGACAATTCGATTAACGACAAAAACCACTTCTATAATTCAAACACCCCCTCTAGTAGAACACAATGAAGATCTTTTAACATCATGTTTGTTTTCGTAGTTTGCCCTTCCATATATATTTATATATAATTCCAATTCGTATATGAATGTTCACAATATTTTGACCACATTTTTGTTGCTAATTTCTCATTAGCATTTCCTTGTTTCAATAACATGCAAATATCATGTTGGAACTCAAAATGGGGCCGGTCTGATATTTTTCGAGGCGGGCGATAACAAAATAGGGGCCCCTAATGTATATTATTAAAGTTCATGTGTACATAATAAAAAAATAAAAAAAATAGCTTGTAAATGGTAGTTTTTATTAGATTTAACAAATAACATATTCTTTACAATCTAAATAAAAACATTGAATTTTAGATTAAGTATATAAATGTTCATAAAAAACATTGTCTTTGAGCATTTAATCACGAAATCATTGATAATAGTGTCACGTCGATATTTTCTAACATATTTTTCTCAATACATAAAATTGCTAGGTCATTCAATCTTTCTTGTGACATTGACGACCCTCAGTAAGGATTTCAATAATTTTAAGCTTTGAAAAACTTAACCGGAGGATCTTCTGATCAGAGCATCGTTAATAAGTTCGATGTACAGTGGAAACATTTGGATAACAATGCAACTGACCCGACTTGAGAATTTCAAGTGGTGACGATTCTTATTTAAGCGAAGTCATTTGCAACACTTTCATTTAAAAAAAAATTGTCATTTGCATCGACATCCGAAAAATTATTATGAAAAGTAGTCTTTACATTTAGTGCAAGATTATCTTAATTCATTATCGCAGCGACTTCAACTTTTTGAATCAAATAGAATCAAAATATTTTCAAATATCTTTAATTGCTCAAATCTATCTTTAAAAGAAGCAATTGTCATATCCCACGCTTGCTTTCATGAAAATAATTGACTCTAAAGACTCCTCGTGATTGTATTTATTCATCATTATTATTCTCATCAAGTTGTTTTTCTAAAAGTATAATTTTGTTGGAAGTATTGACTCTATATTCATATCAAATGTCCAAGACTTTTGGCAATATTCATATTCATTTTTATATTTTCAAAAAATAAAATTGCCTTCCAATTCCTTTGTTGTAGTGTCAATGCACATAGATTTAGATTGCAACACACTCACCATATTATGCAAATAAAATTTCATACCAAATAACATACTAAGTAAAAATTCCAAAAACTCTCAGGAACTAGCCAAACTTTCTGCTTCACTTTTTGACTTGACATCATCGGAAGATTTATCGACATATAGCTAACCTAATTTGAGGTGTTTGAAATCTAATAGCTTTAACACTTTTCATTCGACTTTCCCATCGAGTATTACACAAAGATTTCACGGTTAAGTCCGGAACATTATCAAGTAAAACCTTCCATCTTTTAGTAGAAGTTGCAAATAATGAATATATGTGTTGCACAATTCCAAAAAATGAAGCATTATATGAAATGTATATATCATAAAGTAGATTAAGACTATGACAAACACATGACAGATATAAAGCCCTTGGATTTGTTTCAAGCAATCTCTTTTAGACCCCTTTTGTGTTTCCTTTCATATTAGAACCATTGTCATAACCTTGACTCCATCATCAACATTGGATCAAGAGACTTACATGCATTTTAATAATTCATTAAAACCTAATCAGATGTCATCCACCTTCCAAGAACTCTAAAAAATTCTCCTCTATTTTATTTTGTTACTAGACATATTTACACATCGTACTATTAGAGTCATTTGTTTCTTGATGAAACCATACGAGGTACAATCAAAAGTATAGTGAAATATTTTGCTTCTTTGATGATCCTTATCATAAAAGTTCTAACACTATAGGCTAAAGAAAGCTAACTCATTTGAATTTTATGACCAAGATAATGGTAATGAATTTCTTGATTTTGGATACGTCTAACATGATCTTGCATTATCAAATCAAATTCTGTAATCATTTCAATTAACCCCAAAAAATTACCATTACTATTCTGATAAAGTTTCTCGTTGGATCATCGAAAAGCTAAATTATTTTAGTCACACATTTCACAACGGAAATTATTCTTATTAAAATTTATCCAGCGTTCTTTCTACTCCTTTGAAAATCCTTGTTTCAATCTTTATCAGTGTTTTCATTATCTTTAATCTGCTCTGAATATAAATCAAGTGACTCCCATAGTAATCCATGTACTCAAAATGTATTTCATGACATTTGAGTCTCTCACTCAGTCACCAATCAATAATCATATTTGCTCCATTTGACTTGGGTTATGACAGTTTGTAATAATACCTCCCACATGTTTTAAGTCGATAATAACTCTGTGATAATCTCTCCGTTATAATCTTTCTGAATATAAATATATAAATACTCTAAATTATATCTAAATGACTGAGTTATTCATATAGGCCCTTTTCAACTAAAATATCTCTCTCTGCTGCTGTTGAGATTTCCCCAATTTCTAGGATCATAAATATCCAAAGGAGGGACTAAAAGTTCATCAATGCCTACATCTTCAATATTGGATGCATTTGGTACATTATCGTATTCATTGAATAAGTCTTATCATAAATTCGCTATAAATTTGTCGCGTGTCGCTGATCGTTGAATTAGTAGAGTCTTCATTGATATGATTTCATCGTTTAAATTTTCGTTAGATTGTTCAGTTGTCCTCGATCTCTCAGAAGGTTCTTCTACTCTTTTAAGAACAAATTTGTCGATAATTTCCTTTGTGATTACGCTATCTCCCTCTATTCGTTTTTCTTTTTTTTCTTTTTTCCCTTCTTAGGATAAATGTTTTTGAAGTAAAAATCGTATAAAAAAAGTTAAGAATGTAAAAGAGCAAATAGCACAGATATGGAAAGAGACTCGGGCTAAATTGGCTTATGTTCAAACAAATTCTGTGTTTTGAAATCCAAATGCAACCTGAAAATCAAAACCTCTCCAGTGAACAATCACACTAAAATGATCCTCTCTATACTAAATCACAAAAATAATAATAACTCTCAACCTATTAGCTTTTTGTGTGTGGGCCTCAGTGTTCCATATATATGTAACTTGCAATCCATCATTTCCTAGTTCCTACTTTGTTGAAAATTTGTTTGGAAACATGGAAACCAAATCATTCCAATCCCAAAAAAAATGAAACATTATCAATTCATAAAGAAACTGCAAAATCACAATTAATCCATAAAAGTGATACTTTCATTCTTCCTTCACTATAAATTAACTTTGAAAAAAAAAATGTTCCAATGATTTGGGCACCTCCCCTTTTCAATTAACCCCACAATCAACCTTATTATAAAAATACAAAGCACCTCCTATGATCCATTTATTAAAAGTTCAAAAGAAAGAAAAATGTTTCCACCTCATTACATTTTACTCATTGTTTTCAGCTTTTTATCTTTTACAGTAAGGAAGTAGAAACTTGTTCCTCATATCATGAGAGAACAAACCCAAAAATAACGGAAGAACAAAAATAAAAAATTAATAACGGAAGAACAAAAATAAAAAATTAATAACGGAAGAACAAAAATAACGACGGAAACAAAAACCCAAAACCCCAATAACGAAACAAACCCAAAAACTAATAACAAAAAAAAAACCCTAAAACCTTAATACTTGAAGGAACAAACCAAAATTTGAATAAAAAATCAAACCCAAACACAAACCCAAAACCAAAAATCAAGAACAAAAATAATGGGAAAAAATACTGAAAACCCCAATGGAAGAGAAAATAATTAGAGAAAAAAATCGTACCTCTATAGAGAAAATTGTGAATTATGATGGCGGGATGAGACAGGATGGGGAATCGAGGCTCGAGGCTCGAGACGTGGGCAAATTAGCCGAAGAACGAGGAAGAAGGTGGAGCCGTGGAGGTTCATGATGATAGAAGAAGAAAGGAATGAAATAAAACAAAAATTTTATAATTAAATATTAATTATATAATGTTGGCATCATATATGGGCCTTGGGCAGGTGGGGGCCTAGGCATTGCCCCTCCTACCCTGGCCCAGGGTGAAACCTGCTCAAAATGAGATGTGAGTTAAGGCCATATCCTTCTCTTTTTTCATGAAACGATTTGATACTAAAATTTCCAATACAATAGCATTTTGAATGCAATATATTTCAATCCATAAATCCAATTATTCAACTATTTATTATCAATTGAACTTCTTTATTTAACTACTGATAAATGGATGGTGTCTCTGCCAGGGAAGGAACTGAAACATCGGAAACATAGACAACCGAGAATCAAGTCCAGGAAAGTAAAATCCATGAGCAGGAAAACAAAAAGGATTTGGATTAAATGAAACCATTTAAAAATCATTCAAATGCAGCATTTTAAAATATTGAACATTTCAAATGTAATAATAACAAAATATTTTTTCAATATTTTTAAATATTTGAGAAGAATAATTATCAAATTAGGAAACTAGAGAAAAAAAGATAAAGACAAAATATAAATAAGAATAACTAGAAAAATATGCATGAATAGATTTTTTAGAATATTTTGTCTATTTTACTCTTAAATTATCTTAGATTTGTACAATTACTTTCTTTTTTTGAAATCCTTATGCAAATCAGACAAAATTAACGATGTGCAAGAATTTATTTGTTATTTCAATAGGTTACTTTTAAATAATTTATTCTATTTTAGGGGCTTTAAAAAAATCCCAAGCAATAACACTTATTCTTTAAAAATTATTTTTAAGTTTTAGGCGCCATTTATGCCTGCCCGCTCCCGAGCCCGCTTTGTCTAACGGTAATAAAAGTTTCCTAAACTTTCTCAGAATTCAGAATTTCTTTCGATCGACATCAGGATTCAGAAACACAATCTCCAGGTTTCCTTGTGAATTTCTTTCATCTCTTTTCTGATTTCGCACCTCCGCAGATTTTCTCTCTCAGGTATTTAATTGTACTCTTTCAAAGATCCAGTGATTGAATTGTGATCGTTTTTATAGACCTAGGGATTGATCAATTCTGTTTTTCTTTTCTGTATCAAAGAAATGGGTAATCACAAGTTACCAATGGAATTGATCGCGGATAAATCACGTTATAGAACTTTCAAGACAAGAAAATGGGGCTGAAGAAGAAAGATTTCTGAGTTGTGTACGCTATGTATTAAAGCATGCATGATTATGTACGGTCCCGATGGAGATGGCCTAGTTCTTCTCAGCCTAGGTTTGGCCGAAAATCGGGACAGATGTATTATCGAGCAGTATGGAGAAGGAAGGAAGGAAGAACCGGGAAAGCGATCGTCAGGTATCCGATGTTCTTTCGGAAGAGGGCTGAGCTTAAGTCGCCGACGTTGCAGGAAAATTTTTGCCAAACGTTGGGTGGATTAGATAGGCTTTCCTACGAAGAACTGATGGAAATTATAGGTAAATTGGATAAGGATCTTGAGGAAGTAGATAATCTAATTTCTTTGAAGAAGGGGGAAACTAATTCGATGAGTGAGCTTAGATTCACTGCTCTCATGTTTCGGGTTCGTCTGTAATTCAGTCGCTTGATAGCCATGTGCCTATGCAAGGCATTCAAAACGTAGATTCAGAAATACTTGATGATCTGGATTTTATGATTGACTCAATGCGAAT
The DNA here is from genome assembly GCA_016808115.1 of Tetrastigma voinierianum. Lineage (NCBI taxonomy): Eukaryota > Viridiplantae > Streptophyta > Magnoliopsida > Vitales > Vitaceae > Tetrastigma > Tetrastigma voinierianum. Next base: position 46,108 of record JAEQBH010006627.1, on the reverse strand, counting down.
GATAGGGCCGGATGAACTTGATTCTATGATGAAGTCAATGGGTGAGACAGAAGCAGATGGTCTGGATTCTTTGACAAACTTGTGGATGTAACGGAGGCTGATGGGTAAAGGCAGATTACGTTGATATTATCATGAACTCTGTATTTTAGTGGTGAGTTAACCTCTATATCTTTGTTATAAAAGTAACTTCAAACTGAATCTTGTGGCTTCATCTGTGTCATATAAAGTTTTTGCTACTGTTAGAATTTTTCTCAACTGAGATGAGAGATAATCTTGAACAGGAATTTGAATTACTTTTATGGAATGATAGGAGTGATTGATTTTATGTGAGCCAGGTATGTATGTCATGTGATTGATGTCTTATTGTCTATTGGAATGATGCTAATGAAAAGTCAGCGATATAAAATGATTGAATCTACCTTTTAAAATTCTTATAAGCTGGGAAAAGGGAGTATATATGGCTTTGATTCAGTGATATGTTGCAGAAAGCTGAATCTTTCTTTTATAGAATTTTTGGTTTCCTAACAAGTCAGCATGATACTTGAAAACTTCAAACCTCTTAAAGTGGCTAAATCAGCCTTGCCCTGACCCGAGCTGTAAGCTTAGACCATGCTTCCAATGCTCAACTTTGCTTATTCAAAATGAACCAGGAAAAGGCAACAGCCAATGACTTCAAAGTGAACCAAGAAATAAGATTCTGAGATGCTTAGCATTGTTTATTTAAAGTGAATGTGAACCGAGAAATAAGTTTCAAAGGTGCCAAGTTAGTCTTGCTCCAACCCAAGCTCCAAGCTTACGCCCCAAATTCCTTTGCTTAGCATTGTTATTTAGAGAGCTTGAAAGAATGAGAACTTTTGTTGCACGAATAGCGTTAGACGACTTGTTTGAAAATTCATAATATCTCTCTCATTACTGCAGAAACTTACGTCCAACTTTGGAAAACTCTAACAAAAATTATAAGTGTAGAAAAAATTTGTAGAATCACATTCCGATCATTTATAGGAGACTTTTAAGTCTAGAAAGTAAGAAACGTCAAGTGCGGCTCATTTATGGATGCTGTTACAATATTTTACTTGGTTTGATCAAGAATGGCTATCTAGATTAGAAATAATTGGGAGTGCTTTGTTTGGGCCAGCTATAGCTTTTCATGTAAGGTATCATCTTAAGTTTGATCTTATCTGTATGTCCAATTCCCTCGTATTGTTTGTCTTTGATCAATTGATGGTCAACTAACATGTAAAGAAGGGTCTTCTAGGGAAAAAGTTATTCCAATATCAATAATAATTTCAAGGTACATCAATTTTCCCATCTGCAGCTTTGTACCATGATTTACCAAGAAACAAGGGGATTCCAATACATTCACCTAAGAACATTCAACGCAATGTGGAAAATTCAAAGTCAGGAAACTAAGGGAATTTAAACAATTGGGTGGGAGTACAATTATTAGTCATGTCCCTTACTTTATGGTATGACAAGGATTGGAGGTGGGTATCAGGTCTGTTGTTATCTTACTAACTCAACTGAACCTGTTGATTGTATATTAGTATTAGACTTTCTGTAACCTACCTTGTGCCTTATCTGCACTCTGCAGTGTGTGGATCATATAAATTTTCATTCAACATTTTTATTTAATTTAAAGCCATTTGATTCTTCATAAAAACAGACAGAGACTGAAAAGGACAAAACTACTAAAGTTTCAAAGCTAACTACCAGCATTCATTCTTTTGGACAAGCATGGAAGACTTGCAGGCGATTTTAGTCACTGAAGTTGGATTGTTGGAAGCAAAATTTGTAGCATATATGGAGAAGATTTTCTTAATATCCGAGACTTTCCTGGAAAACTTTATCAGTCCTTCCATTAGTGAGGCTTGAGAATTTTTGGTTTTTGGTTTAACCTTTGTAATCAAAATCATATGAGATCCTCTGGCTTTCTCAGTTCTCTAGGCCCAATGTCTTCTGCCTCTGCTGGTTCTGCTACTGCCACTGTTGCTGTTAGTTTCAAGTGATGCTCCATTTCTCAAAACTTTGCTTTGGGCTCATCTCTCGTTGCAAGAGAGAATGGTTCATTTGGGCATCTCCTTTGGGTGATTTTGCTTTGGATTCCATCAGGTTGGGTGGAAGTTTCCTTGCTAGCTATTTGGTTCAAGCAAAATACCTGAAAAGACCATAGTTTGGTCTGCCAACCGGGATATCTAGTGCGAGCAGATCAAGAGAGAGTTCAACTCACCACTGATGGAGACTTCATGCTCAGCGGTCCGAAAGGTGAACAGATCTGGAAGGCTGATCTGAATGGTAGTAGAGTTGCCTATGCAGCCATGCTGGACACTGGAAATTTTGTGCTTGTAGGCCACAATTCCACCTATCTGTGGCAGAGCTTCAGTCATCCAACAGACACAATAGTACCCACCCAGATACTGGATTTCAACACTAATCTTTTTGCTCGTTTCTCTCAGACGAATTACTCTAGTGGAAGATTCATGTTTGCAATGCAGGCTGATGGAAATCTTGTGCTTTACACCACTGATTTCCCATTGCAAACTAATAATTATGCATATTGGGCAAGTAACTCTGTAGCCAGCGGGTTTCAGGTGATCTATAATGAATCTGGTGACATCTATCTCATGGGGAACAACAGGAGAAAACTCAATGATGTACTGTCAAATAAAGCACCAGCAGGAGAATTCTATCAGAGAGCAATTATTGAATATGATGGAGTTTTCAGGCAGTATGTCTACCCCAAGTCTGCTGGCTCAGGCACTTCTATGGCTTGGTCCCCTTTGTCCTCATTCATACCTGAAAATATCTGCACAAGAATTACTGCAAGTACAGGCAGTGGAGCTTGTGGGTTCAACAGCTACTGCACACTTGGAGATGATAAGAGACCTGTTTGCAAGTGCCCTCCTGGTTATGCCTTTTTGGATCCACACAATGAAGCAAAGGGATGCATACAGGACTTTAAACCGGAGATTTGTAAAGAAGGATCACATGAAAGAAGTGAGTTTGATTTTGAAAGGATGACAAACGTGGATTGGCCAGCTTCCAGATTATGACCGGTTTCAACTCTTTGCGGGGATGAATGCAGAAGAGCTTGTTTGGAAGATTGTTTTTGTGCTGTTGCAATTTTCAGAGATGGGGATTGTTGGAAGAAGAAAATCCCTCTTTCGAATGGGAGGTTTGATTCTACTAATGACCGAATAGCCCTGATCAAAGTAGGTAAGAAGAATTCTTCTTTCCCACATGGAGATGAAGGTGATGAAGATAAGTCAGCTCTGATCCTTGCCGGATCAGTGCTGCTAGGCAGCTCTCAGTGTTCTTTGTTCAACTCCTCCTAGTAACTTCTATGTTCATCCTCCGATTGTGTCGTAAGAAACCAGAGATTGTTGAATCACAACGAGTCGTGATGGGGAGGAACCTTCAGATTTCTACTTGACCTGGAGGAGGCCACCAATGGATTCAAGGATGAGCTGGGGAAGGGGGCTTTTGGAACAGTCTACAAAGGGAGCTACAATGGAAATTTGGTTGCAGTAAAGAAGTTAGAAAGGATGGTGAAAGAAGGAGAGCGGGAATTTGAAACAGAAGTGAGCGCAATAGTCAGGACAAATCATAAGAATCTAGTCCAACTTCTGGGGTTCTGCAATGAGGGGCTACAACGGCTTCTGGTATACGAATTCATGAGCAATGGTTCCTTAGCTACCTTTCTATTTGGAAGTTCAAGGCCAAAATGGCACCAAAGAATACAGATTATTCTAGGAACTGCAAAAGGCCTTCTGTACTTACATGAAGAGTGCAGCATTCAGACCATACATTGCGACATCAAGCCTCAAAACATTCTCCTGGATGACTCCTTAACAGCGAGGATCTCAGATTTTGGATTGGCTAAGTTTCTGAAAACAGATCAGACACGAACAATGACTGGAATCAGGGACCAAAGGCTATGTTGCCTAATTAGTTCAAGACAGTGCCCATTACAGTCAAGATTGATGTTTACAGCTTTGGGATTGTGTTTGCTTGAGCTCATTTTCTGCAGGAAGAATTTTGAGGTGGAGGCTGAGGATAAAACTCCGGTCGTATTGGCTGAATTGGCATACTATTGCTACAAAGAAGGAAAGCTGGATATGCTACTACACAATGATGAGGAGACGTTGGAAGACATGGAGAGGCTGGAGAAGTTTGTGATGATAGCATTTTGGTGCATTCAGGAAGATCCATATCTAAGGCCTGGAATGAAGAAAGTCACTCAGATGCTTGAAGAACAATTGAAGTTTCTTCTCCTCCAGACTCATCCTCTTTTACCATTTCAGTTTAATGCTTTCCATATAATAGGCATATAGTTAGATAATAATGATGACAATTCGCTTATCTTGGATTGTTTGTACTATTACTTCACTTTTTAGTATCAGAAATCATGGAGATATCAAGTTGTAATGTGCTTTAGTGTATCACATATGTACTAATGTGGGATTTTGTATTATTCTCTAGTCAACTATAACAACCTAATTTGTGTGATTGTTTGGTGTCTTATCATATTCAAATCTTTCAAGTCCAGACAATTAGAAGGCAATGACGAACACCTCTCTATATGCAGTCTCAAAACATATTTCCTAATGTTAGTATGATATGTATAGTTAAATATACAGATTAACATGGTAGCAGAGCTTCAATTTCTTGTATTCTGTTTCTAATGATATTGTACAATTGAGAACTTGCTTTCCGAGTAGGTTTAACTTACAACAAATCAACCATTCAATGGTTAGAAATGAGGAAAAGTCAGAAAAGGCTTCGGAAAAATTTAGGAATTGAGGCCATTGACAGCAGAGTAGAAAATTAGAGGACAACCTTGTTGTTAATAATGCAAGAAAACATTGCTTAGTAATGAAAATGCTGTCTAAATTTTCATAGAACTTCCCACTGGGCCCTGCCTTCAACATATCATTGAGCTTGTGTGGATCTTATAACTTTCTTTCAACATCTGTTGACAATGACTAAAACCTAGAAAAGCTGAGCAGCTGCCATGCACCATTAAATGTCCGTTTTGGACCATTGAGGAGACCTGCTGTTGACTTAAAACTCAGCCACAAGAAAGTAAATTTTGAAGCAGAAACTCTGCAAAATTCTCCTGGAAAATTTGCAGTTCCTCCCACCAGTCACAGCTATTGAGATTCTGAAATTTCTGTTCAATCTTTGTGATTCTGTGTTTTCAGAATAGCTTAACTATCCCAGCATGGCAAGTTCACTACTTCAGTTGCTCCTGCTGCTGCTGCTGCCTGCTCTGAGTGTTGCTGAAACTTCTGTAAATTTCACTTTGGGCTCTTCCTCCTGCCTGCCTGTATAGACAACCCACACAGTTCATACTTGGCATCCCCTCTGGTGAATTCGGTTTCGGATTCCAACAGATTGGAAGTGGAGGATTCTTCTTGCTCGCTATTTGGTTCAACAAAATACCTGAAAAGACCATAATTTGGTCAGCTAATTGTGATAATCTAGTGCAGAGAGGATCCAAGGTTCATCTTACCAGTAGTGGTGAGTTCATGCTGAATGATCAACAGGCAAACAGATATGGAAAGCTGATCCACTCCTGTCAGGAGTCTCCCATGCAATATCTTGACACGGAAACTTTGTGCACCTTAGTGAAGATTCCACCCTTCTGTGGGAGAGTTTCAATCATCCAACAGACACAATAGTACCTTCCCAGATCCTGAATCAGGGCAGCAAACTTGTTGCTCGAATTTCGGATATGAGTTATTCAAGAGGGAGATTTCTGCTTACATTACAGGAGGATGGAAATCTTGTTCTTTCACATAAGGGTTTAAGGAAGGGCTCTACCAGTACTGCTTATTGGTCTAGCCAGGCAGAAGGTGGAGGATTGCAGGTTGTTTTCAACCAGTCTGGCCATGTCTACCTTTCAGGGACAAACAGCAGCATACTCCATGGAGTTTTCTACTGCAGCTTCTGGCAGAGACTACAGAGAGGCTATTCTTGGAACATGATGGGTGAGCACTATGTCTACCCGAAAAAAACTGCTGTCTCAAGTGCTGGTAGCAGGCCTATGACCTGGACCTCTTTGGCCTCAATAGCAACAGAGAAAATCTGCACCATAATCAATTTAGATACAGGAAGTGGACCTTGTGGCTTCAATGGCTACTGTACAATGGGAGATGATCAGAGGCCTATTTGCAAGTGCCCTCCTGGTTACACTTTCTTGGATCCATGATGAAAAGAAGGGATGCAAACAGAACTTTCTTCCCACAGAGCTGCAGACTGAGAATCACCAGAAACCAATGAGTTTGATTTGAAAATATGACAACTGTGGATTGGCCGCTGGCGGGTATGAATTTTCAAGGAGTGACTGTGGATTGGTGCAAAAATGTCTGCTTGGATGATTGTTTGTGCTGTGGCCATTTTTGGAGATCAGAGTTGTTGGAAGAAAAACCCTCTCTCAAATGGGGGAGGTTCAGTCCTAGTAATGGAAGATTAGCTTTGATTAAAGTAAGGAAGGGTAATTCTACTTGGCCACCAAACTGGGAAGGCTTCAAGAAGAAAGATCGGTCAACTCTGATCATCACTGGATCGGTGCTGATAGGTAGCTCAGTTTTCCTGAACCTCCTCCTCCTCCTAGCAGCAGTTATGTTCATCTTCTACTTCAATGACAGAAAATCAAAGATTATTGAACCAAGGCCCGTCATGGAAGGAACCAACCTTAGAAGTTTCACTTACGGTGAGCTAGAAGTGGCTACTGATGGATTCAAGCATGAAATTGGAAGGGGGGCTTTTGCAACTGTTTATAAAGGGACTCTAGCTCATGACAATGGAGATTTTGTTGCAGTCAAGAGGTTGGACAGGAAGGTGCTAGAAGGAGAGCAGGAATTCGAGACAGAAGCAAATATAATTGGCAGGACAAATCACAAGAATCTAGTTCAGCTCCTGGGGTTCTGCAATGAGGGAGAACACCAGCTTCTTGTATATGAATTCATGAGCAATGGTTCTCTATCATCCTTTTTGTTGGAAAATCAAGATTGAAGTTGGTACCACAGGATACAGATTATCCTAGGGACTGCAAGGGCTCTTGCCTTTACATGAAGAGTGCAGCACCAGATCATACACTGTGACATTAAGCCTCAAAATACTCCTAGACATGACGGTTTCACAGCAAGGATCTCCAGCTTTGAAGCCAAGCCAGCTTCTGCAGTCTGATCAGACTCGAACGATGACTGGAATCAAGGGAACCAGAGAAATTTACCTTGCTCCTGAGTGGTTCAAGACATTGCCTATTACTGTCAAGGTTGATGTTTACAGCTTTGGAATTCTTCTGCTAGAGCTTATTTTCTGTAGGAAGAATTTTGAGCTGGAGCTGGAGCTGGAGGATGAACATCAAGTGGTGTTGGCTGATTGGGCATATGATTGCTACAAAGAAGGGAAACTGGATCTGATACTGGAAAATGATAAGGAGGCATTAAATGACATAGAGACAGTGAGGAAGTTTGTGATGATCGCGTTCTGGTGCATTCAGGAAGATCCATCTAAAAGGCCTACCATGAAGACAGTCGCTCAGATGCTTGAAGGTGCACTTGAAGTTTCTGTTCCTCCAGACCCGTCCTCGTTTATCAGTTCAATTTGCATCTCTTCCACATCAGGAAGTAATGGTGTTTGATGCTGCTCTGCTTGTAACTATATATGGATTTTAGTAGAAGGTATAAAATAGATTTCCAATTATGTTGTATTTAAGCAATAGGTAAGTCATGGTTTTGAAGCATTATCTACCTCAACTAGTACTCATGCTGAATAACAAGCCATGTAAAATTATCTTTTCCTTTGGTCTAAAGAATAGTATATATCAGGATTTTGATGTTTTTCTCTTGAATCTGCAATCACTAGAATCATCATTTAAGTTCAGGCAATTGGAAGGCATCAACAGTACCACAGATGATGGTCTTGAGCCATAAATTGGCTCCAAAAAATAAAATAAATAAAAAGATCCAAAAATCAGTAGACAGAAACATATTGTAATCCCACAGACTATAGACTTCAGGGATAAGATGCAACCATTTTTAATGAATTAGTCACAATATACATGTTAAAAACATTATGTGTGATTAAAATTGAGTTCAAAACATGTACAAGAAATCAATATTAGATCTGCCACTTATGCAAATGGCAAACTAAAATATCCGAACAAAGATTGGGGGGTTGTTACTTCTATATAGTCCCTCTGAACATGTGAATTGAGTTATAATATATTGTGATAAGAATACATTCTACATGGGAAATACTGGAAAAATTTTATTGAACCAAAAGCAGCCATAGAAGTCCTTGAGAGCACTTTTCATCTCAGAATGTAGAGCTGGTGGCGATGGAAAATTAATCTGCTGATAAGGATGCACTCTGCTGATAGTCATCAGGGAACTCAATTTTGAGATTGAGTTTGTCATGTTTTATTACTTAGAAGGTAGGAAGATCCCTTTTGTCCAGTCAGTGAAACCCGGTTTGCGAAATCACCATGAGGACACTATGAAATGGCCTTATCAGTGCAGCTCCATTAGTCTGAGCAACATCTGAACACGAGAGCAGAAGAAACAGCATGAGAAGATGAGAAAGAGAGGTGAATTTTTTCTGATGCTTTGCTGCTCATTTAAACAAAAGATATTGGAAAGGTATTCATACTGGTTTTTTGACAAAAATATGAACACGGATTTTTGAGTCTTCTTAGATTAGAAGATCGGATAAAAAGAATGCAGAGCTTCACTAAACCAAAGGGAATAATAACCTTTGATAGATTATTTAGTACACTTAGAGCTGCTTATCTCCCACATTATTCTTTCTACATAGCAAAAGTACAATACCAACAATCTAATACACCTTATTAAGTATCAAATGATATTATATGTCTATTTGGAAAGGATCAAGCTGAACTGGTGAGTGAGGACGGGTCTGGGGGAGAGGAACTTCAGTGGCTCCTTCCAGCATCTTCATCGCTGTTTTCATTGTTGGTCTCTCAGACGGGTCCTCCTGCATGCACCAGAATGCTAACATGACAAACTTCTCCAACCTCATCATGTCATCCAGTGCCTCCTGATCATTCTCCACTAACAGAGCTAATTTCCCTTCTTTGTAGCAATCATATGCCCAATCTCCCAGTACCATCTGTTTTTCATCCTTCACCTCTGGCTCGAAATTCTTCCTGCAGAAGATGGTCTCTAGCAGAACAACTCCAAAGCTATATACATCAGCCTTGAATGTGATAGGTATCTTCTTGAACAACTCAGGGGCAGCATACCCTTCAGTGCCCATGATTCCGGTCTGATTCATCTTCAGAAGCTTAGCTAATCCAAAATCAGAAATCTTTGCTGTTAAAGAGTCATCAAGAAGTATATTCTGAGGCTTAATGTCACCATGTATGCCCTGGAGGCTGCGCTCTTCATGCAAGTACAACAGCCCTCTTGCAGTTCCTAGGATAATCTCTATTCTTTTATACCAACTTGGTATCGAATTGCAAAATAGCATGGCTTCTAAAGAGCCATTGCTCATGAACTCATACACAAGAATCCGGTGTTGCCCCTTATTGCAGAATCCCAGAAGTTGGACTAGATTTTTGTGAATTGTCCGGCCAATCGCACCAGCAAAAATTTCAAATTCCTGCTGATCTTCTGCCACAGCTCTGTCCAGCTTCTTGACAGCAACAAGATCTCCTTTATCATGGGCTAGAGTGCCTTTGTAGACTGATGAAAAAGCCCCACTTCCCAGTTCATCCTTGAAACATCAGTGACATCTTCTAGCTCGTCATAAGTGAATCTTCTTAGATTTGTTCCCAGCATGACTAGGCGTGATTCATCGATCGTTGGCTTTCTCCGATTCAAGCGGGAGATGAACATGGCAGCTGCTAGGAGGAGGAGAATGTTGAGAATCACTGAGCTAACTAGCAGCACTGATCCAGTGAGGATTAGAGTATCCTGATCTTTACCTTCATTTCCAAGTGGGAAACTAGAATTATCCTTCCTCACTTTAATCAGTGCTATTCTTCCATTGCTAGGATCAAACCTCCCATTTGACAGAGGGTATTTCTTCTTCCAACAATCCCCCTCTCTAACAATGGCAACAGCACAAAAACAATCATCCAAGCAAGCTTTTCTGCACTCATCCTCAGTAAACAGCTGAAACCGATCATAATCCGACAACGGCCAGTCCACGTTTGTCATCCTCTTAAAATCAAACTCCCCTGTTCCGTGTGATTCTTCACTGCAAATCTCTGGAAAAAAGTCCTGCCTGCACCCCTTCACTCGATCATTTGGATCCAAGAAAGTATAACCAGGTGGGCACTGGCAGTAAGGCCTCTGATCATCTCCCAGAGTACAGTAGCTGTTGAAACCACAAGCTCACTCCCGGTCCCTACTGTAATTGCTGTACAGATATTTTCAGGAATAAAGAAGACAAACTGAACCCTTTACATTACCAGCCCTTGAATTAGCAGCTTTTGGGTAGACGTATTGCCTGAAAACCCCATCATATTCAAGAATTCCTCTCCTGGTAGAACCCTGAAGTTGAAAAATTTATTCATCAGAACTTCATTGAGTATACTCCCCATTCCTCCAATCAGATAAATGTTTCCAGACTGGTTGAAGATAACCTGAAAACCGCTGCCTACAGGTTACTTGCCCAGTAAGCAAAATTTGCAGAATCCTAGAAATCAGTGGTGTAAAGCACTAGATTCCCATCATTCTGTAGATTAAACATGAATCTCCCAGTTGAGTAATTCGCCTCAGAGTAACGAGCAACAAGCTTGCTGCCTTGCTCCAGAATCTGTGTGGGCAGTATTGTGTCTGTGGGATGACTGAAACTTTCCCACAAATAGGTGGAGTTCTTGCTTACAAGAACAAAGTTTCCAGTGTCAAGCATGGCTGCATAGGTTACTCCATGACTGATCAGATCAGCCTTCCACATCTGTTTACCTTTCTGGTCACTGAGAATGAGCTCTCCATCAATAGTGAAACCTTTGGACACACTGGGCGGATTATCGCCGTTGGCCGACCAAACTATGGTCTTTTCAGGTACTTTGTTGAACCAGATAGCTAGCAAGAAGCGTCCATTTGCAATCTGTTGGAACCCAAAAGCGAAATCACCAGATGGGGATGCCCAAAAGGAAAAATTGGTATGAGCAGTAAGGGAAGAGCCCAAGGGAAGCTCCCCAGAAGATTGAGCAGAGCTGGAAATAGGCAGCAGTAGAAGAAGCAGAAGGAAATAGCAGAGAGGATGATGATAAGGCAGTGTAAGTTTTTCCATGTTAAGAGGCTTAAGCTGCAAAGACTGAACTGAAACTGGAGCCTCTCAAGTTGTGGCTGGTGGGAGGAGAAGAGAAGCTACCAATTTTAAGGCCAAATATGTTTTTTGAACAGTGTGTATTATAGATTATGTGTTTTTGTTTGGTGTTTTTCAGAAAAAAAAAAAATAGAAATCGGGTTTATTTGGTTTATATTTTTAAAACTGTTTTTGATAATAATTACACGGTTGATATTTTTTAAAACTGTTCTTGATAATAGTTATACTAAAACGATGTTCTCTAAAATTGTTATTATTTTTTTAATTTAGACTTTCTTATGCTTTTCATGTTTTCAGAATAAAAAAATTGGGACATAAACATGTTTTCTTTTATCTCTTTATTTTTATAACAAAAAGTAATTAAAAAAAAAGTAATGTATCACTTCATTGGTCCCCAGAAAGAAGAATGGTGCACACCTTGGATGGACAATTATTGTAGGTTTTAGTCTCAGTCAATTGGGTCACTGTGAGTGATGAGAAAATTCATAAAGATCAACCCAGAAATTCAGATAAGGTTGCAGGTTGGGTGGTACATGAAAATCCAATGGAAATTTAGGGTTAAAACTGTTTTCTATTCTTAAAATAAATAAATAAATAAATAAATAAATAAATAAAAAAAAAGAAGGAGAACAATAACGTCTGATTCTTTTTTTTTTTTTTTTTAATTCAGATAACTAACACAGTTTTCCAACTTTAAAAACTATTCTCGTGTCATTTCAAAAAATAATAACCTAACATGCCCTTAAAAAATTCCTGTTCATTACTTAAGACATTGACCAGTACTGGTTAATTCTCAGGCATGTTCTCTCTGTATTGTTCATCTTGGACTTTGCTTAACCGATGTATAAATAGGAATGGAGAATATTTTTGAAAAAGAAATATTTCATAATTTGAAAACATTTTCAAAAACAATTCTATAAATTTAGAAAATCTCTTGTAGTGCTACGTGAATGACTACTTAATAAGTGCTTATTTCAAAAACACTTTCAAAGAAATAAACCTTCATTCTCATTTTTAAATTATTTAATTTTAAATGGAAGAATAAAAATAACTAAAATGAATTTAAAGTAATATATAAAAATAATTTATTAAAGTTAAATTAATTTTTTATTTTCCTTACTTTTTCTTTTTCTTTAGGTTTTATTTGATTGCTAGACTATAACTATAAAAAAGAAAAACCCATCATTCATAGTTCAAGTGATAGAGCTTTGACTAATAAATCAAACAAAGGAAATAAAAAAAAGGATAGTCTCAAGTTAAGTTACAGTGGTGATAATATACTATCTCAGCGTATTAAAAAAAACTAAAAATTAAAGAAAATGATTTAATTTTTATATAGAAAAGTTAAAATAAGTAAAATAATTATCTATTTTGATTAACTTTTTACTTTCTCTTTATTTTTTATATATTTCTTATTTTTTCCATTATATTTTCAAGAACTAAAACTTTATTTTCTTTTCTTTACATTTTTTAAAACTTTTTAGAAATTAACCGTAGCCTTTTCAAATTAGTCTATTGCTTGTGTAATTTTCCAAATTAATTTCTTTGTGTTATACAAAAGATTAAACATGTCACATTCCACATACAATGAGTTAAATGAGCCTTATGTAAATATGGGAACATCTGTGATGTGAGGCCCAGGAAAATAAGTTCTGAGAGGCGAAAACAACATGGTCGTGTTTGATTACCAAAAAGTAATAAGGAAAGAAAAAAAATGATTTTCTCATCATTTTGGATTTGTCAAAATAAAAAAATTTAGGTTGTACTAAGAAAAGAAAAATGCTAGAAAAAATCATTCTTATGTTTTGATGGTGTCAAAAAATTCAAAATAAATCAAATATAAATAAAATTACTTAGAAATTTAATTATTTGGAGTATTTAATCTTTATATTAATGAGTTTAAATAAATAAAATTTATTTGAGTAAAAATAAAAATATTATATGAAATTTAATTATATTTTTATTTTTGGTGTTTTTTTCTCTTCTACTTTTTATTCCTATTTTCTTTTCTTTGATTTTCCGTAGAATTTTTAAGAATAAGCAGTATCCTTAAAGAAAATCAAATATAAATAAAGTGCAAGTGACAAATATAAATAAAATTGTAAAAACTTACCAATTCTTAAATTATTTAATTTTATATTAATGAGTTAAAATAATAGATTTTGTTTGAAGTACTAAGTACAAAAATAATGTTTATCATGCCTAGCTAAGTGATAGAATGTTAAATCGCCCAAAACAAGCATAAGGGCATTTGGGGGGAGGGCGTTATCGAGTTACATTAAAATAAGAGACAGTTCTGCGTTAAGCTAAAAATTAGTAAAAAGAAATGAGGAAAAATAATATGTGAGATTTAATTCTATTTTTCTTTTTCTTTTCTCCCACTTTTTCTCCATATTTTCTATCTCTTGCATTTTCCTTAACAATTTCTAGGAACAAAAAATAGCCTAGAGTAATTCCAATGGGGCAAATTGGAAGCACAAATCACTTAAATGGTTTAAAAAAAAAATTAGATTTTACTTTGAATTAAAACATATGAGTCCAAATCTGACAAAATTCCAAAATTTCAAGGGCATTTGTCATGGCCCCTAAGCCTAGTATGAGTCCGCCCCTTGTTCACCAGCTAATAGATGTAACTTTTAAAGTCGTGAGAGGCTCTTTGGACTTAAAGCGGATAAAATGGGAATTTCGATCCTGGGACGAGACGACAGATAATGCATGTGGTAGGAGTTTGTCACATCCCATCAATGTAGTGAAAGCTCACATTATATAAAAGATGAATATTCCAACTTACTGACATTTTTGTGTTTGAGGTCCTTTAGCTTAAAGCACACAATATACGAATTGTTACAAAACAACTTGAAAGTTTACAAGTTTTTAATTAATTTTAATAATATTTATTTTCTTTGACAATTTTTTTTAAAGAGATAACTTTATTGATTGAAACTAACATTACATTCGATAGAAACATATAATCAAATTCGCTAAAAATTTTAGAGGACACGATCATCTACGTTAATAACATAAATTTTATCTTAATAAAGGTCACACATTCATAGTCCTATAATAACTGGTAATACATAACTTCACTCGCAACATATCGACGCACCACAATTTGATATCTATAACTGATCGAAATGTTTTGCCATCTGAATCACCCATACACTAGTAAATGTTGTAACAAGCATTTACGAAAAACTAACCTAAGATACCTATAAGTACCCTATAACAATAGACCTAGCATCATGGGCTCAAGGCCTAATATCAGAAACTCACTGGGCCTCCACTTGGCCATATTAAGACTAATGACTATCCAAGATGTGGAGTCTCAAGACGCCTAAGAAAGTCAGGTGTCTCTGATGCATCTTACTTCTCGTAGGTCCGTCTAGAGTTTTAAGCCCTAAGCCCCGCCATCCTATCTCATATGGGAAGTCCGTTATGGATAAGTATATGAAGACTTAAAATAATATGAAAAAAAGCAGAAATTTTACATGATTTCCCAAGCCTAAACTTTGCTCTCGGAAGATTAACTTCGAGAGAAGAAGATATTTTATCCCTAAAATTAAGAGATTTATCCTAAAATTAAGGGAAGATTAACGAACCACACCCGGCAAATCTGGGAAGACTTCCCACGAGGTAAGGGTATTCAACCAGTATAAAACTTTCTTTCTTCTCCATCTTTGTTGACTTTGAATCATCGAGGAGATGGCCGACAATAATCACGCCGGATCAATTTTTGCAGTGTTCACGCCAGGTTGTCATGCCTGTGAGGATCCGATAATCATGTCCACAATTACGTCGTCTGTAAAGCTACGTAAAGTCTCATCTACAGTCAAGCATTTCTTAAATGATCGTCGAAGCTCCTCCATCACTTGAACTCGCGCCTCCTTTCACATCTGATTTGGTCTGAAGGCAATCGCAATGTCACCAATCCTTGATGATCCACTTCAGAAGATCAATTCCTCCAATGCTCAGAATACTAGAGACAATATATAAGCAAGACAAATGAAGGAGTCACAGGCTACTGTGAACGCCAGAAGCGAGAGAATGACCGGTCAGTAAATTAGATAGAGAAAATTGGGTGGATCTTGAAAAGATGTACTAGATAGCTATCTAATGTGATCCAACAACCCGTATTGTATGGTAACCCATTGTCCCCGGGCGATGTCAATAATACCCCAAACAGATGATGAATTCATCCCTGTAGTTCCCATCTTTAAGTCCCTACCTGAAGTGATTTGGTGGAGCACAGTATTCAATCGCGCAAGAGGTCTCTCAGATCACCCCCTCGCTTTAGCGATGCCGTGGCACAGATCCCGTAGGGCATGGAGAGGTGAAGAGGCAACGCCCGCTTCAGCCCCTAGGAACACGCGCATTGCCCGAAGTACGATGTCACCGAGACAACCGCTGCACGATGCCACCAGTGCCGCTTGTATAACCCTTCGGTATAGGGCCAACGCTCTATATGCCACCTCGCAACCCGCAAAACCCGATGACATGCTCTCTAGCCCCTAAAGGCAACATACTCGACACGAGCCTCGAGCTCATTTACACCGGCTTTCACCACGCTTGATGGCTCTCATGACCTTTACTGCATCATATGCTCCATTATAAACGAAGAGATAATAAACGCCTAAGAACAACCTACCTATTGGTGTAAAGTGTTCCCGAATTAGCTCAGGGGGTCAAGGCTGGGTCAAGTTCCACAAGCCCGCACGAACTCAATAAACTCATTCAATGAACTATAGGCGGTATTCAGACACAAGATCTTTGTTCTATATGCACAAAAGAAGAACATCAACTCATAAAATTATTCCCGCTGTGAAGAAGAGTCTATTCGAGACTTCACAAGAGGTTCTTAGAAAGCCATCCAAAAATAGAGTTGTATAAAGATGAATGCAATCCTCCAAACATTAGGATAAGTCAAGATCACTTCTTTCTTCCAAATACCATTTTAATTACAACACAATGGAAGAACTATACAAAGCGAGTCAGATAGGTACTAATGTCGGAGGACAATATCCGTGCAAAGAACCCGACTATCATGATGCACAAACTGGGGCGTCATCAAACCAAACACTGGAAGAATGTCAACCAAGGAAGGTTAGAGTAGACCAAATATCCCGTGATCACATAGAAAGAGAAAGTCTCGCAATTCATTTCCTAAACGCCCTCTTTATGAGAGGTTACGCCCTCATTCGCGAGCTCTGCCATATAAATGGGCTCTGACCATCCCGTGATCTCTGACCTCCTAAAGAAACAAATCCAGAAAGCACATCATGTAGGATCATGGGCATGAGACCGACAGCCGGTCAAAGTTTTAGTGGAAAAGTCATCAAAGCAGACACCTCAAGAGGCAGTTATCGTAGAACCAGGACCATTGTATGAATCAACAGCAAGCTTTATCAAAGAGATGCGATAGTCCCATCATAATCTGGGGATCGCCATAAACTATATACTCGGGAGACCCGCCACCACCAAGACAAGAGCTACCGTAATAGCTCTCGAGCCACCACAGTTAAGGCCAAGGTAAATGTTATCCAAGTGGAAGGCAGACATGAAGAAACCAAGCCAATAGATGGCCCCATATTCTTTCCTCCTTTCAACCCGAACAGGTTATCAGGTCCCACTACGAAGACCGGGTACTACACTCAGACACGATTTCGATGTGGTACAAGATACCCCGTATATCCCAGTAGTGGCAGACTTATCGTAACTACACCCTTCAGATGAAGCTCTTAGGTATGCAAACTCAACCGCAAACTTTCCCTCTGGCTTTAATTACGCAAACTATCAGAACATCTGTGGCTGCCAGGTGAAACCCTAGAAAATCCGAATTTTCAAAATGGTAAACGGTACTTTGGCTGAAACCAAAATTTTCAGATTCAGATGACTTAAACCAGATCGTAATGTTAAATTGCCTTGCGAATCTAGTGACCTTAAAAGTTTCATCGACTCGAGACAGCAAATATTTTAATGATTTTCTAGGTGATAAGTTGTCAAGGATCAGGATCTAGATTTTTACTAAAATCTTGGGTTTGAATGGCTTGAGCTTAAGTTCATTAACAAATTAAACCCGAAAGAAAATAAATTATTTAGGGACAAACCACTAAATGAAGCAATATGAACCATGTATCCAAATAATAATTATAATAATAATAAAAAGAAGAAGATAAAAACAAAAATAAAAAAGAAAAGTCAAAAGGGGTGTGGGAGAGAACGAGAATGAGAGAGATAAAGATTTATTTTTAATTTATTTTGGAGTTTCGTCAAACTCCACGAGGTAGGAAATTTTCCTATTTGTGTTATTTCTAACCTAAAGGTCATTTAATGGCTTGAGGTTTTCTTAGAGGCCGAGAGAGGTCGTAAATTTCAGTCCCAATTTTTTCGGGGACTGAGTGTGTGGAGTTTTAGGAATTTTTGGACTATTTTCTGACAGCTCTAGGCCGACTGGGATCAAGCTCGAACACCAGGTCAATTTTCTATCGCTTTCTGACATCCCATAAAGATTTTCTAATTGTTTTCTTGCAGTCCAGACTGGCTGGCGCTTGGTTTTGACTCACAGGACTGATGTTCCGGGTTTTTGGTGTGTTTCTGATATTACGTAATTCTGGGTTGGACAACCGTGAATAACCAAGAGGTGCCTGAGCTACATTCAAATTTGGGCAATTTTGTAAAGTTATCGCCTTAAAATATTAAAGCAGATGCCACATTTT
Source organism: Tetrastigma voinierianum (assembly GCA_016808115.1). Lineage (NCBI taxonomy): Eukaryota > Viridiplantae > Streptophyta > Magnoliopsida > Vitales > Vitaceae > Tetrastigma > Tetrastigma voinierianum. Next base: position 28,088 of record JAEQBH010006627.1, on the reverse strand, counting down.
GTAAAAATCATGTTAATGGTATGTTGTTTGAATGTATTAACATGGATTGCATGTATGTAAAATATATGTAAAAATTATAATTGTCCAAGGAGTGTATTAATGTTTCATGTAGCACTACATATATGTCATAAAGGAAAATGCATTCAGATTTATACATTTATATGACGGCCACATCGCTCGAGTCGGTGTGTGCATATAATGGTGCATTCACCTGTCAGAACTGGGAATGGAACTTGGAAAAAGGAAAAAAGTCCAAGGTTGAGACTTACGGATGTGTAAATTGATCAAAATGGATAAATTCATATATTTTTAAAGTGAGTGTCAGTAGATTCCTTCCCCTTCTCGGGTGAAAGACCCAAATGTTATTATTCACTATAGACATGAATTTCAATATGTGTTCGCAAAATGTTTGGAAAGGTATACACATGCTGAAAAACCTAAAACCATGTGCCCACAAAGAAAAGAAAATCATAAATGATAAATTAAAATCGAGGGTTGTCAATAGTAAGTCATCGGGTTAAATACCAATGGCTTGTTTCACACTTCGCAATCGCAGTGGGGGAGCCTGGTCAGACTCAAACAGAGCATGAGGGTCGTGATCTCATGCACGACACTCGATATTTCCATAATGTTACATAAATTGTATAAAATGATTTGATGTTTATAAAATCTTAATATCAGATATGCATTTTAGGTGTATAACCCTAGAGAAATCTTTCATTTGCCATTTCTCACCCTATCAGCGACCAATCTTCTAAGTACACGAATACTGGTATTCCTTCTGAGTCATGAGTACGAAGAAGGCCTAAGTTGTGGCTCAGAAATAGTCGGCTATATGTAAATAATGTATACATTCAGATATCTGGTGAATTAAATATATATGAAATATGTGAGATCGGGCATTCGACATTTGCTGTGTTTTCAGATCGACGGTTGAAAACAACGAACCCCGAGAGCTGTGGGTGTCACAAAGATGGCATCGTGAGCATAGGGCACAGAGTACCTAGTGGCTTGAGTGACACTGCTTGTGTGCCACGGCTATTGTGGTGAAATTGATATCATCGCCATAGCTCGTCTCTGAGCTTAGGCACACTAATACTCTGAGTTCATGGGATGTGTTTAGACCATCGAGATATATGGTGTGTTTCATGTTGTGTCTTGACATAAAAATCATGTTTCCAGGATTGCGTGATTTGCAGCCATTACACATTGCGTGAAAGACATATAGATTCAAGAGGATGTATATGGGAAATGTGATTGCGCGGAAAATTATATACATGACATAATGTATACAGGAAAAAAAAAGTGGAATGCTAAGGTTAGGAATCATAACCTTAGGGGTTCAGAAAATGAAATGAACCTGAAAGTGTTGAATTTATTGAAATAAATACAAGGAATGGTTAGCAATTAGCACCACTTAGGTGACGAAAGGGTCAGTTCAGCTCATGGTTGTCAAGTCTATTAGTAATTGGCATGTGCATTACTAGTTAGTCTGAAATTAAATTAAATAAAGTTTGTTTCCATTTGACATGTGTAGATGTCAAGTCGAGACGGGGACGTAGAGGTCGTCCACGAGGTGCCAGCCAGGCACCACCTATTTTTTGTCGCTCGAATGCATCCTGCTCATTATTGCATCTCAGGTGATAGTTTGAATCGAGGTCGAGGCCTCCTGGAAAATCCATTGTATGGGAAAATTTCCTTACATATAGTGAGAGTTTGCAGATATACCTTAGATTGTGAGTCGTGATCCTGTGGATTCTCGCTTCATGGTGGACCTTCTGGTAGACATATCGGGTTTTGATGTCATTCTTGACATGGATGAGTCGACAAACCCATTCGTTGTCGCGATCGCACTTTATAATTTGCTTATCATACCCGACACGATCTTGGAGTTATGTAAGGTTCCATATGCATGTGAGTGATGCGTATATGTGTGGAATTTCGGACGAATTTTAAGAGGGTGGGAGGAAACCCTAGAAATTCGAATTTTTGAAAAAGGGTAAAACGGTAATTTTGGTTGAAAATCAAAATTTTCTAGATCTCGATGATTTAAACGACCCGCTACCAAGCAAATTTGTCTCGTGAGTTTAGTGACCCAAAAAGTTTCACTTAATTCGAGGACAAGCGGAATATTTTAACGATTTTTTGGGTGATAAGTTGTTAGTGACTTCAAGGATGAGATTTTTACGAAAATCTCGGAAGTCAAGAAATGACTTGAGTTAAGTTCATTTAAAATAAATTGAACTGAAAAGAAATAAATTATTTCGGGGTATAAATGGACCCGAATGAGGTAATATGAGCCATGTATCTAAATAATAATAATAATAATAATAATAATAATAATAATAAAAGAAGAAGATAAAAACGAAAATAAAAAAGAAAAGTCAAAAGGGGCATGGAGAGAAACTTACACGAGAGAAAGAGAGATTTATTTTAATTTTTTTCTCTTCGCTCTCTAAGACTACTAAACTGACCGTAGGTTTTCGCCTCGAGTAGAAGGTAAAGCCGATCCACGCAACGGCGCTTACATGTAAGACTCAAAACCTCGAGTTTTGTCAACCTTACAGTAGTGATTAAGGCCCAACAAGGCTATTTTAAAGCCCTCGTTTATAGTGTGTTTAAGCACTTTTGTATTAATCGGACTTAATAACTCAATTGATACATTGAGGTTCCGATTTATATCACTTAGCATTTAGCTCTTATTTATTGTAGTTTTAGGATAAATAATTTGATTTATCTTCAATCCGATTCAAACACGATGAACTCCGAAATGAATTCAAGAGACGCATGATCGAACTGGGAGGAAATTGGAGCAAAAATGTCAAGAACGTGAAGGATCGTTGAAAGTTTTCAGAGGGTTGCGAAGTTTGACAACCTCGCACGCAAACATTGCCCCCACCACCGCTATGATTGCTTTTTACCGCTGTTTCGGTTGCATAACTTTCGCTTCTTAATGTAAATTTTTGGTTTCTTTATACATTTTGTAATTTCATACTGAGCACCTATATAAGCTTTAGTCTTAGAATCAACTGGACCACCCAATCATTAATAAATTTGGCACAAAGCCTTTCCTACTGTCAGTGATTTTCTTCCTTTTCCTTCATTTTCACATTTTCATCACAAACACCGATAACAACATAGATGTTCACAAAACCTCATCCCTTTAAAGGAATGGCAAGCCAAGTTTTTATAAGTCTATTCAAGTGATACTTTGCATTCAGGTTCTACTTCTCACACCCTTAGGTTAAAATCTCAAGCATGCTCTCCTTAACGTACTCGCAAGCTTTTTGGGTTCAGTGGATACTTATCACTAGATCCACTGATGCCCAGTTAGTTGTCTCCTATTAGTTACTGAAGGGTAGGTTTAGGAGGTGTGTTCTCATCGCTTGGGAGCATTTATGCTCATTAAATGCCATCTTTCAAGAGGAAAACTTAGGTTTAGGCTTAATGAAACAGCATCCGCCTCGGTGAAATGACTATATGTCATGCTCCCCAACGCACAAAAAGACTAAGGACATGTCATAATCCTAGAACCCTGTTTCGGCTCGAGACTTTAAGTGAATTCTCTTTAATTTTTGCTTCAATTTATTTCAAGTTTTCAACCATTCACCCACACACTGCTTTTCACAAACCCTAAAATCCAACGAGAAACACCATTTTCAACACACTGCAACCTCTTATCTCAATGGCTAAAAACCACTCTGCTCGAATCTAAGAACCACTATATCGCAAGAGTTTTCATACGCTGCAGGAATCTTTGTGGATATAAATTTTTATTATCGAACACTTACTGCATAAACGAATCAATAGAGAATTTTCCTACTTGTTATTTCTAGCTCAAAGGTCATTTAATGGTTTGAGGTTTTCTTATACGAGAGAGGTCGTAAATTTCATCTCCACTTGACCGAGTGTGGAGTTTTTAGGAATTTTTGGGACTATTTCTAAGGCCGGCTGAATTTCGGATCAAGTTTCAACAATTCAAAGCAATTTGATTATTTTCTGATGGGGCCGGGATGTGATTCTTCGAATTGTTTTCTGCAGTCCAGACTCCAGGGTTGAGGTTTGTTTGATCATGAGACTGATGTCTTGGTTTTGCGCTTTGACATACAAGCACTCCAGACTACCGGCGGGAACAAGATGTGCCTTGTTTTGCGTGGGTCCGAATTTGGGCAATTTAGCGTTATTGTCATAAAATATTAAATAACATGTCATTGCTTTGCAAAAATCATGCTTAATATATGCTATTTAATGATTAACATGGATCATGTATGCAAAATATATGTAAAATTATAATTGTCCACGGGTATTTAATTGCTTCGGTGTAGCTGACTCATATATACATGTAACATGAAGGAAAATGACCAGATCATGCATTTCATATGCACGTCACATCGCCTGAAATGTGGGTGCACATGATTTGAGACACTCTATGTTATGAACAAATATCAGAAAATGGGATAGATCCAAGGTTGAGACTCACTGATGTAAATCGATCAACGGATAAATTACATGTTTTCATGAGCAAGTTAGGTAGATCCCTCCCAAGGTGAAAGACCCAAATATTCACTTGCTAGACATGAATCTCGACGATGTTCGCTTAAAATGTTGGAAAGGCGCATGAAGGCCCCGCGGTGAAAACCCGAAAATCCGTGGCTCACAAAAGAAAAAGAAAATCATGAAATGATAAATTAAAATCGAAGGTTTTCAAATGGTGTAAGTCAAGTTAAATACCACGCTGGTTTTCACATTCTCCTGCACCGCAGTGGGGAGTTGGTCGATTCAGTTGTGAGTATGAGGTCGATCTTATGTGATGATTACGTAAATACTTCGCTTTACAATGTCGCATAAATTGTAATTTAAACGTGATCGATGCCATGCATTCCCATCGCAGCTCGCATTTTGCTTTTAGAATCCTCGTGAGAAATCTTTCTACTGCGCATTACTCACTCTCGTCAGGACCACCTCGTGTACACTAAGATGACGCCTTCGAGGTCGTGAGTACAAAGAAGGCTAGGTCAGGGCCTTGAGAAATAGTTTTGTTTACATGTAACAATGTATACATTTTTGCATATTCGTGGAATTAAATATGCAGAAATGAAAGTATGATATCGGGACACCCGACATTACTGTGTTTCACAGATTGATTCGTCATTAACGATCCCCGATAGGGGTGTCACAAGGTTGTAGCTCCCCGTGTTTCAGCCAATCACTCAACAAGTTCTATTCTCAATCAAGCCAAGACTTCAGCCTTTACAACGCCATAATTGGGTGGGCCTACTGCACTCAATGCAAGCTATCCTTCGACCACCACCAAATAGTCGCCATTTGACTAATGTTTGCATGTTAACCTTTTAAGCAAATAATACCCACGATGTTGTTATCAACTGACCAGACGAGAATGAGAGGGGAGAAAAAGCCAAAGTTCCCTCGAAGATCAAACCGCGTAGCAATCATGCAGCCACGCCAGACGTAGCAAAGAGAAGGATTCATCGTTGTGGATCCGCCGAAAACAAACGCTGGATTCCGCAAAAAAGTTAACTTACGCCACCCTCTCTGGGCGTCCAATGAAGAAAGGGAGTAGTTATGACTCGTGTTGTTGAATAACATAGATGTATTGGACTTAGATATGGTTGGGATTAAACCGACGGTGGCCTCTCATGAACTAAATATTATCCCCACGGCCAGACCGACAAGACAGAAAGTGAGGCGTTTCCACCCTAATCGCAATCACATCATTTAGACAGAAGTAGACAACTTATTAAGAGCAGGTTTCATCAGAGAAGTGAAGTACCTTGAATGGCTAGCCAATGTGGTGGTGGTTCTAAAGAAGCGAGTATGTGTAGATTACACTGACCTCATTGAAGCATGCCCAAAAGATAGCTTCCCCTTACCACGTATAGACCAAATTGTTGATGTCATAGCCAGCACTAATACCGCTGCTGGATGCTTTAGGTATCATCGATTCATGCTCTAATTTCGACATAGAAAATGACCTTCATTATACTGCGGGTCAGACCGTTATTAACATGATGCCTACCAAAATGTCAAGGTAACTTATTAGAGGTTAGTGACTAAGATTTTCCGACCACTGTTAGGCGAAACCATGAAAGTCTATATCGATGATATGCTTGTGAAATCCAAAGAACGCTTTGACCACACTAAGCATCTACAAGAGTTCTCGAGCTATCAAGGAAGTACGATACGAAACTCAACTCTCCTCGAAATGTGCTCGAGTCGGGCCGGGCAAGTTTTTAGGTTTTATGGTGACCCAAAGAGGGATAGAGGCCAATCCTATCCAACTCAAAGCTATAATGGACTCTCGACTACTACTTAGAAAAGGAGGCAAATTGATCGCCGACCGGCAAATGCAGGCGATTCATATTTCTGCTTTCACATACTAATTAAACCATTTTTATCACTCTAAGTGGAGCTATGGTCAGATCGGAATGAGAAATGAGGCTGTTTCTTCGCGGGTGATCAAACAATATCTTACTGAACCGTTAATTCTGGCTAGCCTAAGGGCAGGCAATACACTTTATCTTTACCTGGTGGTGTTAAAAGCCTTAGTAAGTGTAAGTTTGTTCAAAGAAGACGAAAATTGAAAGTAAGTCCACATACTTCGTGAAGAAAGAAACCAGATACCCGCCTCAACAAGAAGCACTAGCTCTTGTGTGGCAGCTTGAGAGTCACTTACTTCCGTGTGCACAATCTATTGTCAGTCACCAATCTCCTTTGCGGTTATCACACAAGCCTAACCTGATCATGATGGCCCGTGGACGTATCGAACTAAGTGAAATCTTAAGATTCAAGATAAACTTCGCCATATCAGCATGATATCGGGCATATTTTTTAGCAAACCATCCCAACTGGGATGTGGACCAAGGTGACGCCGGCCGTGGATCCTTTAATGTGGATCGCGCTTCTCGCCAAACTGAGCTTGAGTCAGCCAGAATCCTAAAGCCCTAATCGGGAAAGGATAAACAAGCGCGCTGCTAATTTTTTCCTCATCTAATAATGACTCGAATATGAAGCAATCTTAGCTAGAGTCGACCTTGCAAAGTCTCAGATCCCAGAAAACTCAACATACGCAGCGGACTCTCAACCGATAAATGGGACAAGTAAAATCCGAGAATAATAAACACGAGATCAGACGGGTCGTGCATGCAAGTCTAGTCAACGGGACAGAAAGCTTTGCTGCTCGAAGCTGAGCATATCCTATGGATTCGCGAAAGCGCAGATGCGCGGCAATAAAGAATGTGAGATCATTCCCAATAAAATAAATGATATACCTCCTTGTCTATCTCTAGTCGGCATCATCAATTACTACTAACCAGGTAAACGAAATAGATAAAGCTTTTTCTTTTTGGATGACTCCAATAGTGCACTATTCAGCCCTGAGAATTGCCGTATATCAGATCAAGCCCACAAGATTCAGGTTCAAGTGGCTAGATTTTCCCTCATGAACAAGCAATTATATAAACGGCCTCTAGATGAGTCAGATTCAAGTGTCTCACCACTAACAGGGCAGAGGTATTGGGCAGATCCCGACTAAGGAATATGCTGAACCATCCAGCACAGAATCCGCTCAGTACGATACGCGCGTTGATATTAGCTGGGGACCACGAGAGCAGACGCGAACCGCTACGCCGTGAAGTGCGACCGCCGCAACAACAAGCACCCATCTCGCGGTGCCTACCAAGATCTAATCATCATCATCACAAGCCCCGGCCCTTGCCCACCTGGGGATTGATATAATCGACCGCTGCCTACCGCCCCACTTTAAAAAGTTATTATCGGGTCATTCACCGACTATTTCAGCAAATGGATAGAAGCTGAACCCTTCACCTCCACCAAAGATAAAGAAGTCATTCAATTTGTTTGGAAGAATATAGTCTATCGATTCGGAATACCTTAGTCAATTATAACTAACAATGGGTCACAGTTTGACAGCAGAGTATTTAGAAAATTTTGCCATGAGTTGAAAATAAAAAACTTGTATTCAACCCCATGGTACTCGTAGAGCAACAATGGTTGTGTGCCATCTAACAAAACTTTCGACGGCTTTGAAAAAGCCAATACATTCAAAGGAAAATGTGTAGACAAGCCACCAGAGTTCTCAAATCTATAGAAACTGTGTAGAAGCCGACTAGAGTATCTCCATTCACCCTCACCTACGGGGTGGAGGCCATAATTCTTATAGAAATTAGGGTGCCCACGCTTCGAATGGAAATCTCTGAGAAGGCTAATACTAAAGCCATTGCCAAAGACTTAGATATGTCCTACGCAGTCAGAAGCTACGCTGTATCGTATGACATTGTACCAAGAAGAATAACAAACCTATACAAATGTGCACAAAGATAGCGTGCATTTCAAGTCGAAGACCTAGTCTTGAGAAGGGTCTGAAAACATGATCACCCTGCAGAGTTTCCAAGAAGTTCCAACCAAATTGGGAAGGACCATACACGATAGTTAAAGTAGGGGCAGAGGGATTGTACTGCACAAACAAACCGACGAGATCGCTAATGCCCAAGATGTGGAATGCCATCTTAAGAGGTATTATCAATAAAAAAATTTCTTTAGCAGACATTGTCAATAAAGTTTCCTTTACAACATTTTCTTTCCATTCTAGGAATATTATTAGTAAAATTTTCTTTAAAGGTATTATCAATTAAATTCCTTTAAAGTATTTTCTTTTAATTCTTGGAATAGTCCCCATATCAAAGACCGATAGGCTCCTAGCCTACTGGCACTTTTAAAAGACCAAATGTGACTCTTAAATTTTGTCACACTTTCAAAAGACTCAGATGTGGCACTTCAAAAGACCGGATGTGACTCTAGCCCCACTGCACTTTCAAGATACGATGTATTCCTAGCCTACCAGCATTTTAATACACTGTATGTGGCTCCTAGCCTCTGTTAGCACTTTCAAAAGACTAGGATGTGACTCTTAGCTTGTCGGGGCACCCTTCAAAAGACCATATGTGACTTCTAAATTTCGCTAGCACTTTAAAGACCGTATGTGGCTCCTAGCCCACCGGCACCTCAAGGACACATGGGCTCCTAAATTTCACTAGCATTTTCAACATACAGATGTGGCTCCTAAATTCATGAAGACTTAAAAGACTAGATGACTCTTAGCCGCTTGCACTTTCAAGAGACCACATGTGGCTCCTACCGTCGGCACATGCCTACACAATTAAGAGTTTCCAAATTACCGCTGTGAGCCAAACCATAAATGATACCTGTATTGCCGGCTCCATATGCGAACTTTACCGCTTTCTAAATTTTAAAAAAAAAACTTAACATTGATATCCCTGAAACAACTAACCTAGTTAAGATTCGTGGAAAGGAGTTGTGATATAAGAGGTATCAATTTCATAAGTAAAACGAAAATTTTATTTCATAAGTATCGCCAACATGGTCGTTAATTCCACAAAAATATTATGTGTTTCATAACGCTACAGGCCCCTCTTATAGAAACTCCCCCAAAAAAAAAAAAAAAGCAGAAAAAAGAGAGACAAAGATTAGCCAATCTCAATGGAAGCCTTAGGCTCCTTAGTCGCACGCTAGATCCACTCACTCGCCAGGGCCTCTGGGCACGCTGGGATCGACGAGGACCTAGGATTCACGAAGAACTCTGGAGGAAGTGAGTCGGAGGAGTTGGGCATGCCATTTGGAACCTTTGGGTGATCTCCACAGATGTTGTGTTTGAACACACAACACCCGTAATCGTAGGCAAAGATTAGCTCTAAGGCCTTCTAGTAGTCCTCCTCCATGACCTCTCTTTGGGTTCCTACCGAGACTGGAGAGAAGACACTCATCCTTAGTCATTCCGATCTCCAAAGCAGAGGAAGTTCGCTCAACCTCTGCTGGTAGCTCTTATCTCAGCCTTTGCGCCTGGGCCTCCCCATCAAATGTGAGCGTCTTGGACCCTAGCCATTTTGTCCTTTATCAGCACCTTCGTGTCACCTGCTGCGACTACAGCTAACCGGGCGTGTTATGCCTCTTCTTTGGCTTCATCCCTCTCCTTCTTCGCCCTCGCAATCTTCCCTACACTAGCCTTAAATTTCCCGCCCCAAAGGCTGGGACCTAGCCTCAGCCTCGACTCAAAGGCCGTCTGGGCCCGGTGCTCGAAATGGCACCGAGCAAAAGCCGTAGCTTCTCGACATCCCCTAGCTTAAGGTGAAGCTCCTTATGCTGGCGCCCCATGTTCCGAATTTCAGTGACAGCCTACAAAAGAAGAGGTGTTAGGAGAGAATCACAACCTAAAGCCCATGCTCTAACATTAGAAGTCTAGCCATACTGTACCGAATGCTCAAAGTCATGGTCGCGAATAAACATCCCATCCTCACCACACACCGGTATGATTTCATCCATGTAGTTGTGGAAGGAATGGAATACTTCACCGTGAGCCGCCACCTAAGATTCGAGGTGATCGGGGCAGTTCCCGCATAGGCGTGGCGTAAGAGTCCCTCTGGGGGCGTCCATTTCCACAATAATTTCTCAGGTACAATTTGGACCTAGAGTCGACGTGTCAATCGAAGGATGGCCCTACTCCATTGGCTTAACATAATGAGCCCAAAGACCAAATTTATCGTGTAGCCTCACTTACCAACTGGGAATTACGAGACTAGATTGTCTAGCATGCAACGACTCTGCCAATAGTTGTCTCTCGCGTAAGGAGCCTCGCTACAACTCTACTCACTGGGCTGGGAGACCCTTCATTGGAGCCCCATCCTCCAAAGGATGCATGTTTCCTGAAGCATCCGGCGCACCTCCAATGCCAACAGGCATCATAGGCTAGTTTCAGAGTCAATCGTAATAACTCCGCCATGCTCTTCGAGCCTCTCATCCGACTGTGACCTGGCGCTGGCCGCTTGATACTTTCAAGCCAAGGGTGGCTTCCTCGAGCGCTCCTGCCTTCGCTTGCTCATATGCGGGAAAACGGCGGCAAAGGCTAGACATATCGCCTCCCTCTCCCCTCAACCGACACCACACTGGGGAGATTCGATCCACCAACCACAAAGCCTTCTAACTCAAGGCCGATAGCCTTGATAAGTCTAACCTTCTTTGCCTTCTTTGTCTTCTTCTTCTCCTCCGCCTAGGGGGCAGCTTCGGACTAACTAGGGCTCCTTGATCAGTCTCACAGGCTCAACTGTCCTCACGCGAAGAGCTACCTGAGATCGACTTTAAAAGGTCAGTAAGAACGAATGTTCGCCCTTAAAAAGCCTGGCTGGCACCAAGGGATGACAGACTTATGTAAGGAAGTGGGCTAGCACTTAATTCCTGCAAGTTCTTCATAGATAAGAGGAGCTCATAGTTGCACTCCCCCTTAGTGATCTCTAAAAGTCATCTAATGCGCTATAGATTGGCCTTCCCACCCAACCAATCAGTCAGCCTTGCCTGCACCTACTTATAAGAATTTCATAAAAGAAGGGCATGTCAAAACACGTAAGAATTTCAGAAAAGAGGGGCATGTTAAAACACAGACGACCTAGGGAGGACAAGTCCACTGTTTGGGGTAACCATATGTAAGGAGAGACTGAGTTCAAATTCAAAGTGAAGCCCTGAGATTCATGCCCATATCATGGACCTTTAACCAAAACAACCCCTTTCGCTTCAATCTTAGGGGAGTCCGAGAGCCCGATTACAAATTGCAACTGAGGGCTATGGGCCGACATAGATAGGCAACCCCTAATCCAAGGCTTCAAAGTGTAAATAAAACAAATCTCTACTAGCGAAATATCTAACCTGTAGAGAAATTTTAGCACACTACAACCATCAGAATCCAAAAGACATTCGAATGTACGGGTGTAGGAGGTGCCCTAGTAAAGTGTAGAAATTGCTTCACCAAAGAAGGGATGGGAAGGCAAAGTCCAGCAGATTGCTCTTGGGTAAAATAAACGGCACTATTTGCTACTCCCATGGTCGAGGTAGCCGTTTCGTCTGACACCTCCAATTTGATGGCGGTAGGAACTTGTTTAAAGGACCTCAAGTCCTCTACAGTATTACAAGAGTCGAATTAGGCTACTTTACTCGTGGGTGTTTCCTGGGAGTCCCCTCTACGCCTAGCCTCGATTGGTGGAAACCCTTCGTGACTCTCAAGGCCCTACTGCATAAACAAACGTATGAAGGTGTAACAATCTAAAATTATGCTAAATGACAATATAACATGTTTAGGATATAATAAAAGTAAATGTATATTTTTTCGGAATAAAATAATGCTAAAAATAAAATAAGCAAACCCGAAATTAATACAAAAGTCAAGGGTAAATTGGTAAATTTCCAATTAAGGACCTAAATGACCTAAGAAGAAAAGATTGTATGTTAAAGTAGAAAATTGAATAAGTTAGAATGACAAATAGATGAGAAAGGGAGGACAAAATAGCAAAATGGAATTTGATGTAAAAAATTGGATAAGGCCAAACATGGCCTTATCTTAAGACCAACAATATCCCATTTTGGTAGGGCTTTTACGTAGAGGAAGAGAGAAGAGAAGAAGAGAGAAGAGGAGAAGAGAGGAAGAAGAAGAGGAGAAGAAAGGAAGAAGAGAAGTTCAAGGAGAAGAAGAAATCTGTATGGATATGCGAATTTGTATGAATTTGTGTATGGAATTTTGTATGGATACTTGTTTGAGGTTTGTACCTCTTTATGTAGAATCCTTGTTTGGAATGGTTGTTTGGTTTGGTTATGGTTCTCAATTGAGGAAAAATTTGTATAGAGAAAATGTTGGGTTTTAGGAGAGATGCTGTCATTTTTTTTAAACTCATGTTTTTGTTTTGGCCATACCTTGGTCACCGCTCATCCAAATTGAGTTATTCAAAATTTTGGGTAAACTAGACATCTAGAAGAACAAATCTCATTGAAATAAGTATATCCAAATTTGGACTCCATTAAACCTGAAAATTCGTCAAAGTGAGGCTTTATTTTCGAGTCAATTCTGGTTTAGTTATGATACAGTTTTGGGTTTTTGAACAGTTTTGGTATATAGGCCATAAGTTAAGTTTCACTCATCCAAATTGTGTGATTTAAATTAATGAGTAAACTAGACTTCTAGGAGAACAAATCTCTTTGAAATAAGTATATCCAAATTTGGACCTCATTGGACTTAGAAAATCAAAATAAGGGAACGACTTAACTTCTGAATTTGTCTCACTCAGCTCCCTAAACTAGAGTAATTCCTAAGCAGTTTAAATCATAACTTGAGTTATAGTCATCCAAATGAGATGATTCAAATTTATGTATAAACTAGACATCTGGGAAAACAACTTTCATGAAGAAAATATGATCAAATTATGTCTCTAATGTTCCCAAAAAATTTTCAAATATAGGACATAATTCTAGATTCTGTTTATGGAAATTGTCTAGGAGCAGTTCTGAATGTTTAGACCATATCTCCCAAATTAAAAGTTCAAATGGCATGATTTTTGAACCATAAGAAACTTAAGACGTAGGGGTATATTGAGTTAGAATATCACTTTCTCTAACAATCCCGCTACATAAGGTCAAAATCAGAATAAAATTTGACTAAAGCTGTCTTCTAATTGTTCGTGTAGAATTGGTTATGGAAATTGAAACTGTGATAAAGGTTATATAAATGTATTGTTATACAAATAATGCATCAGGTAAATTGATCATGATAACATATGCAAAGCAAAGAATATGTATATTCTTTGTTATATGAAAGACAGTTGAAATGCTTATAAGAGATTTATTTGATAATGAAGATCTATATATATTATATCACATCATTCACTATAGTTGAGATATCTTTTCTGACACTTTCAAAGATCGTTAAGAAAACATATTAAAAACCACCTCGCCACATCTTAGTCATATAGGTATGCTCATGGTGAAGGTTACTGCTGCCTTAAACACGCCATATTAGACATTCAGGACTCGCTTCAGTGATGACATCTCGCTGGACATTATAGAGTCCCGCTGAGTCATACAGACAGAGATCAATATCTCATAATGATAAGACCTTCAGTCATATAGTTCTTTCTCAGATCCAATTTCTAAGGTCATAAGATAACAAACATAAAAAGCAATGACAAGTATGTACTGCTACAAGAACAAGAAGTAACATGGGTGATGACACGAAAAGTATATGAAATATGATAAGAATGAAACATGTTAAGAAAAAGCAGATAATACGAAACGGATAAGATACGAAATGTTATATCGGTCATAAGTATATGTATGTCTAAAGTGAGAGATGATCCTTATTGCGGGTCATTTATGAAGATTATTCCTACTAAGCTTATGTTTAGCACCTGCAAGGGATCTAAGTGTAGGTACGTAAGAGGAAACCAAGATTGCGATAATCCGCATCGCCATCAAAGTCAACACATCACTAAGCGTTTCTCACTCAAGCACTATCATATAATGTATATGTATTTTTGTTTTTGTAAACAATGTAAATATTGTAAATGTTAAATACATGCATTTTTGAGTCAGATATTTTGTAATCCACATACGTAATATAATACAAGTTAAATGCTTAACATTATAATAACGAATGTTTAAAGTTTATGTTTTACAAGAAATAAAAATAAAAATAAATGACATCCTCCCTTGACACCGGGTGTCGAGTTGGAGGCGTCGCAAAAGGGGAATTAGCCAAAAGACAAAAGGAATCCCCCTCTGGAGGTTTAACACCCCGCTAGCGATGAACTTAAGAGAACCCGATCGGCAAACAATGTTCAGACTTTGTTAAACGTAACTTTCGACCCAAAAATACCAACAAATGTAGCCACAAAAACGCAAAGAGCGTGATACAAACGGTTTAAAAAAAAACACTCACCGGAAAGTTGAAAGTTATAGCGTACTCACGATTCCTTTAGTTAAAGTTCACATTAAATGTGTCGTCAGACAACTACGGGTCTCGCATCAACGCGCACTTCCCATGTGCCTTGTACCTAAACGCACTACACCTTACGACGTGTTGAATGTACGCATAAATTTTCCCAGTCATTTCAACTTTCCGCACCCAAGATTTAAACACATAGTACTTTCTCTCGACTGAAAAAACACAAAATTACAAACTGATAAAGGATATCATGAGTACCATAATCTTTGGGACCCTAAGACTTGATAGCCCAAAGTTTGCCTGACCAATCAGGAACTACTGCTCCACTTAGTCAGATACACTGCGCTTTTATCATCAAAAAAAGTCTTGAAGCATCGCTTATGAATGTAAACAGTTTTCCTCTATGCACTGCACTGTGCCACTCAATGAATAAAGCCCACCACCATTCTAAATATATGGGAAGTCCAAGTATGGATAAGACATGAAAGTTTTAAAATATGCAAAAATATTTATCAACAAATTTCAATATCCAAATCCTTTATTTCTAGTTAATCCTTAGATGAAGGAAGAGATTTTATCTCTAAATGAAGAAATTTTATTCCTAAAATTACAAGATTAACGAATCACGCCCTATAAATTTCCAAAAGATCCATGAGGTTGGGCATTCAAATTGCTACAAACTCTCTACTTTTTATTTTCCATCTTTTACTGACTTAATCATCGAAAAGGTGATCGACACATCGCCGTCGAAACACCTTTTTGCAAGTTCACTTGAACTACTGACTTTTGCGATTCGACGACATGTCCTTATAATACTAGCATAACACAACCACACACTCAGACAAGCCAAGGAGCAAATCAATAAATAAAAATAAAAACCCAAATTTATGTTGAAGAATCATATTAAGAAAGAAAAATAGGAAAGATATATATATATATATATATATATATATATATATATATATATATATATATATATATATATATATATATATATATATATATATATATATATATATATAATACCAAGATAATACAACCACACACTATAATAAGTTGGTGATTAAATCACGAAAATAAAAATAAAAACCCAAATTTATACTACAAGTAATCACTATATTAAGAAAAGAAAAATGTAAAGTGATATATATATATATATATATATATATATATATATATATGTACTAGAATTGATAAAAACTCATCCCTTCTTACAACAAAAAGAATTAGGAAAGAGAACATATGAGAAAATGAGTGGCCACTGAGGGTTCCAATTTTTCTTTTGACAAGTTAGAAAATTATTATTTTTCTTTATTTTATCATCCTTAATACTTTGACTTTGAGAACCAAAAATAAATTATTCTTCCATGGTTGACTGGTGGTGGCTTGACTGGTGGCAGCTCCAAGAGCTGACTTTTCAACCATACTAAGACAATGACACCATTAAATTAAGGTACGAAAAAGAAACACTTTCATCTTTATTTATTAGTTGAATAGGCATGTATTCGCATGAACTTTCATTCAATAAATTATGAAGTGTATAAGAGGGGGGTTGGGGCTATTTTGAAATTGTATATATAAAATAAACCCATTTTTATTAATCTTTAAAATAGAAAATAGTTAATATTAGGATCAGAAATTTATGAAACTAATTTTTTTTTTTTGAAACATTTAGGGTTTTTTTTTTTTTTTTTTTTGGAAAAGTTGAAACATTTGGTTAGAAAGCCTTAAATAACCCAAAATTTCGTTAATCTAACTCTCCCATGTATTTTTTTTTTAAATTAAATATTTTTTGATGAAAATGTCTTTTTACCATCTAATGTATTTACAAGTAACTTTTAAAAGAAAGTTATTCAAAAAAAAAAAATAGTAAGGATATTTTTATCAACATGAGATGAAAAATTAATGAAATATTAGGGTTTATTTGGTTCGTTGTGTTTTTTAAATTGTTCTTGAGAATGGTTATTTAGAAACGTTGTTATATAAATTTAATGTTTTTTATATTTTTTAGGAAAAAAAGAAAAGAAAAAAAGAACCAAATAAGAGAAAAAAGAAAAACTCGTTTTATTCTTATTTTCTATTCTGAAAAACAAAAAGAATGCATAAAACATTAAATTCAAAAAACAAAAATAGCTTTTAGAGAACATCATTTTGGTGTTTTCTATGTTTTCAAAAATTGTTATCAAGAACAGTTTTAAAAAACCGAAGCCAAAGAGACCAAAGCTGTTATGAATGTTTTCATTGTTCTTCTTATTTTTACAGTTTTCAAAAACTGTAACAAAACTAACCCTTAGAATTCTTTTTTTTGTTCTTTTTGACTTGGACTTCCCAATTAAGTTTTTAAGGTTATTTTAATCAAATAACCCTTTTCCCATCGATAATTTATTTTTCCAATTCCCTTCACCCATACGGCTTGAACCAGTGAACAAACATTTTAGACTTTGAAAGATCGAGAATTTGAATAATCTAACGGATTAATAAATGGCGTCTTCCACATGATCATGACCATATACCAAGACTACTAAAATTCCATGGCTGAGATGAGAAGCAACAATATTGGGAAAGACAAAGTGCAATCCATGGAAGGATGATACAGGGTAGAAAAAAGTTGAAGCAGCCTGCAACTATCCAGGAAACGTGAAAAAAATAAAATTTTCTTTCTCAACAATAAAACTTTCATGGAAAATCCATCATTTGCTGTAACTGTAACAGCTTGAAGGATTTCCTTCTGGCCAGTATGGAAAGTCCTCAACGCTATTTGCTTCTTCTTCTGCTAATGCTGCTACCAATTTCAATCGTTGCTCAATCTTCTGGAAACAATATCACTTCAGGTTCATTCCTAACCGCTCGGAACAATGATTCCTGGACATCCCTATCTGGGGATTTTGCGTTTGGATTCCAAGAAATTACCCCCGGTGGGTTCTTACTATCTATCTGGTTCGACAAAATACCTGAAAACTGGGTCATTTGGTCCACAATGACGGTAATCTAGTGCCTAGAGGATCCAGTAGGAGTCGCATTCACCAGTGATGGCGAGTTTGTTCTGAATGACCCAAAAGGAGAACAGGTTTGGAAGGCTGATTCCGGCGGGACCGGAGTCAGCTACGCCGCCATGCTCGACACTGGAAACTTCATCCTGGCCAGACAAGATTCCCGGAATCTGTGGGAAAGTTTCAATCATCCGACAGACACGATCTTACCCACCCAGATCCTGAATCAAGGAAGCAAACTCGTCGCCCGTTTGTCGGAGACGAATTATTCAAGCGGAAGATTCATGTTTGCAATGCAGACTGATGGAAATCTAGTGCTATACACCACCGATTTCCCATTGGAAACAGAAAATTTTGCTTATTGGTATACTCAGACGGTCGGAAGCGGGTTTCAGGTGATCTTCAACCAGTCCGGCGGCGTCTATCTGATAGCAGCAAACAGAAGCTTACTCAATTATGTTGTATCAAATGAGAAGAATGTGGGGGAAGATTTCTACCAGAGAGCTGTTCTTGAATATGATGGGGTTTTCCGGCAATACGTTCATCCAAAATCTGCAGCTTCTGGGACTATGGCCTGGTCGTCCCTGCCCAAATTTATACCGGAAAACATCTGCACCGCCATTGCGGGTCTCAGCACAGGTAGCGGAGCTTGTGGGTTCAACAGCTACTGCAGAATGGGAGATAATCAGAGACCGAGTTGCTATTGCCCTCCTCGGTATACCTGGTTGGATCCCCATGATTCTTGGGGTGGATGCAGACAGGATTTTGAACAACAGAGATGTGATGGAGGAGAACAAGAAGCAAATCTGTATGAATTTTCGGAGATGGTAGGTGTGGATTGGCCTTTTGCTGACTACCAACATTTTGAGTCTGTAAACCAGGATTGGTGCAGGGAATCCTGTTTGGGGGACTGTTTTTGTGATGTCGCCATTTTCAGAGACGGGAACTGCTGGTTGAAGAAGGTCCCCCTCTCAAATGGCAGGTATGATCTTAGTAATGAAAGAATAGCTATGATTAAGGTAAGGAAGGGTAATGCTACTTTGCCACCTTTATATGAAGGTTCCAAGAGGAAGGATCAGTCAGCTCTGATTCTCTCCCTATCGGCCCTTCTCGGTAGCTCGGGCTCTCTTAACTTTGTTTTCGTCCTAGTAATTGTTCTGTTCATCCATCGCTACAAAAACAGAAAAACAGGGGATTTTCAGATATGTCCAGGCACGGAGGGGACTAATCTCAGGAGTTTCACCTACAAAGAGCTGGAAAAAGCAACCAATGGATTCAGGGATGAACTTGGGAGGGGGCTTAAGGACGGTTTACAAAGGGGGTCTAGATAATGAAAATGGAAACATTTTGATTGCAGTGAAGAAGCTAAAGAGGATAGAGAAAGATGGAGACAAGGAATTTGGGGCAGAATTGAAAGCGATTGGCAGGACTAATCACAAGAACTTAGTCCAACTTCTGGGCTTCTGCAATGAGGGGGAAAACCGGCTTTTAGTATATGAGTTGATGAAAAATGGATCATTAGCAAAGTTCCTGTTTGGGAATTCAAGGCCAGATTGGTATACAAGAACACAGATCATACTGGGAACTGCTAGAGGGCTATTGTATTTGCATGAAGAATGCAGCACTCAGATCATACACTGTGACATCAAGCCTCAGAACATACTCCTGGATGACTTTTTCACTGCCAGAATTTCAGATTTTGGGCTATCCAAGCTTTTGAAAACCGATCAGACGCGAACCATGACTGGAATCAGGGGAACCAAAGGCTATGTTGCCCCTGAATGGTTCAGGACAGTGCCTGTTACAGCCAAAGTTGATGTCTACAGCTTTGGGATTGTGTTGCTAGAGATCATTTTCTGCAGGAGGAATTTCGAACCCGAGGCAATGGAGGAAAAGCAGATCATCCTGGCTGATTGGGTGCATGATTGCTACAAAGAAGGGAGATTGGATTTGCTTGTGGAAGACGATGAAGAGGCAAGTAATGATATGGAGAGATTGGAGAAGCTTGTGATGATAGGATTATGGTGCACACAGGAGGATCCATCTGAAAGACCAACAATGAAGAAAGTTGTACAGATACTAGAAGGAGCTGCTGAAGTTTCTATTCCTACAGACTCATTTTTCATGTCTGCCTGTTCAAGTCAGTGCTAATCAACTGAGCTGCTACCCCTCAGGGTCTCTCCCAAGCATATATGATTTTCTTGATGGTACAAAATTTATGCATTGAGAACTTAATCATTATAGGTGGCATCAATCTTGATTTTTAACTTATGAGATTTTGTTTAATGTTGTTTGTTTAATAAGAAAAGGTAATGGGACATAATGATATTTAAATATAAATATATTCATTACTACGATGTAATGGGACATAATGATGTAATTATTAAGATAAAAAAATTATCTACATTACATATATAGAGAACTCTTAGAGTCTTGATCATAAATGGATGCTTTTCAAGTCATGCCAGCCTTAAGTTGATAACAGTCAATAGGCATGGAGCCAATAATTTAAAAAAACAAGAAAAAGAAAATACGCCTTTGCATCTTAGAGGATTCAAACTCAAGTGTTTCATTATGCCTCAGCCTCACTGAAATCAGGAAGTATTGAACCATTAGATCACAACTCATGTTCATTATCTTTCAGCCCCCATTGGTGTCAAATCCGACTCCATCACTAATTTTTAACATCTATTAAGGTGACGTTTGTTTGTTTTTTTTTTTTTCATCGAAGCACTAGCTTTCTGCGATTTAAATTGCTTATTTTACACCTTTTATTATTTATTAATGAATTTTTGAAATTTTTAGCTGGTTTTTTCTTAATGTTTTTTTTTAAATGTTTTTTTTATTAAAAAAAAATTAAATATTTAAATATGAGAAAATCATATAATTTATGATTCAATTTAAACTACTAATTATATAAAATTATATGTATTTTTAAAATTTTATTTAAAAATTTATTGTCTCAAACAAAATCCTATGAAGCACACTCTTTAGAAGGAAAGTTCTATTTTACAAAAGCCGCCAAAGAGCATGTGATGACATATTATTTTTGTTGTGAATGATGGAATTAAGTGATAGAAAGAATTAGCTGACATTTAAATTTGATTTAATTTTCTGGAAAATGATGAGTTAATCAAAGCAACAATGAATAAAGGCCACTTGTCATTACACCATTGGCTGAAACCCTATATCGGCCCCCTGCCTCAAATGCCCATGCACACCCTATCCTCTGTTTCCATAGCCCTTATTGCAATTCAGGGCGGTTTGGTAAATTCAGACTTCTAGATGAGTCAACAAACTTAATTAGGGATTGAAAATCTTAAAATTCAATTCAGAAGGGCTGGAAAAGTCAATAGCCATGTTCAAAGTATATTTGACAGTGTCAATGCTCCTGAAGAACAATCTTTTATTTAGGCTTTCCTACAAAATTTGAGGAAAAATACAACAGAAATAAAATAAAGAGAAAAATATAATAAATTAAAGAAAAGTAAAAGTAGAGTTAAATCCAACATTATTTACTACTTCAAACCCTTTTTATTTATTTTAACTCGAAAGCATAAAGACTAAATAATTTCAGACTATGTGAGTTTCTAAGTATTATTTATATTTGATTTTGTTAGGATTTTTTACGAGACAATCAAATATAAGAAAATTACTTCCTTATCATTTTTTTTTTGCCAGTATTTTTTAAGAACCAAACACAACTTTAATACATCCAAAAATCTTGAAGTTTATGAAATCTCTTACCAGAAGCTACCATGATAAACTCTTCAAGACTAATTCATAGAGCATTTGTTAAGGTTAGCAGCACATAGATCAATCTGGTGTTGATGCTCTTTGCTAGCATTCTAATTTCTACATGGGTGTCAAAGTAAAGGGATCAGCCAACAAGGTCTATATCATACTCTAATCAATCTTTCAGCTGTCTAATTTTTAATTTTGGTGGTTGCCCACCTAGTAGAAGAAAGTGCGAACAGTTGAAATAAGTCTAAATTTGAGGAGTTCAACAAGTTTTTTGGTTTCTCTCTCCACAATTGGAATAGAAAGAGACATCACAAATTTGTTCCAAAATTTACGAAAGAATGAGAAAATTCAAAATAAAGAGGGGATGGAGAAGACTAAATTCGAAAGGGAAGTAAAAAGCTTGAGTGGTCAGTGAATTATGAGTTCACTAAGTAAAAGAAAGTGCGAATAGTTGGAATAAGCCTAAATTTGAGGAGTTCAGCAAGTTTTCAGGATTCTCCACATCCGCAATGGAAAGAGACATCACAAATTGTTTCCAAAATTTGCGAAAGAAGGAGCAAATTCAAAATAAAGAGGGGATGGAGAAGACTAGATCCGAAAGGAAATTAAAAAGGCTAGAGTGGTCAGTGAATTATGAGAGGGGTAGCACTTCCTATAGTAATACCAAATGTGTGTGGGGGGGTGGGGGTGGGTCAAAAGTGGTATGTCGATGAATTTAGAGGTCTAAAGTAGGAATATTAGGGGTGCTAATTATGAGTATCGTGACTTTTAGACTTAGACCCACTATTCGACAGACTCCAAATACCGTTTACCCCATGAAGCGGCGCAGACGGCCCACCATATTAAAGCTATGAGGGAATCCAACCTGCATCTGCAAATCTTAAACCCCGTATGAGATCCCGAGTCCCTCAACCGACCATCCTACCTCATATGGAAGTTTGTTATGGATTAATATATTAAGGAGTGTGAATTACGCTGCTATGATATATTTATCCACATATCCTCTAGTATCCAACTTCATACGGTCTCAAAAACATACAATCCTTAATAGCTAGCACTGGGCTCGATAGCTTAGCATAGATCTTATCACCAAAATGACAAGATTATCTTTCCTATAATCAAGGAGAAATTCGAGTATAAAACAAAAAGACTCTCCACGAGGGAAGGTATGCAATTCCATCTGCGCGAACTTGCTTCTTCCTTTTCTCCATCATTTTGCTGACTTAATCATCGGAGAGGCGGTTGACACATTGTCACCTAATTTCATTTTCACAGGTTTACATCGCTTCATCGATGCCTCAAGATCGACGATCCTGCGAATACACTGCGCCGCCCGCGGGAACCGAACAAAAAGTCTCATCGACGAATCGTAAGAGCTTGGCTCCAACGGCTTCGCACTTCTTCACCACTAGTAGCTCCACCCGTCGCTTCTTCAAATTTGATCCGTCGACCTAATTGCAGCTGCCGGGCACCAAGATCAATTCCTTCATCGTGTCAAGACACGAGAGAAGAAACATGAGGGAGCAAGGCGCATAAGGGATCAGGATCACGCCAATATCTACCGCGGAAAGCACCGTTGGCGCCTGTAGAAAAAAAGGCGCGATTCGAAAGAGATCGCAAGATACAGCTTAAGCAAGGCCCCGACCGCCGCGATAAGCGCGAAAGGAGCCCATCATCCCCGATAATGTAGATACCTCGACAAACGACGAAGCCGTCTCGTGCACGTTTGCGCCAAACCTCTCCTAAAAACGTAGCAGGTTAGCCGAGCTGTAGACACTCAGACGCCCTACGCTAGCAACGCTGATAATGGCACATTTCGCCGAGCAAGAAGAGAAATTGCATCGAGGGGCGTAACTACCAAACGAAGCACCCGAGAACACGTTTGCATTACTTATGGGCGTAATGTCGCCCATGCCGCCAATATACCCCCGCCTTCCGCACAGACCTATAGCCGACACACCGCCGCAACAACGATTCCGGGAGCCCCGACGATATGCCTCTCGGGCCTCCTAAGGTCACACTCGACTATGAGCCGCCCTGCGGGTTTGTCATACCAACTTTCACTATGTTTGACGGCTCTACTGACCTTTACGATCACATGCTCCTTTATAATTAGGCGATGAATTTGAATGTTGGCAATGACTTTCTACTATGCAAAGTTTTCCTATTAGCTTACGACCCCGCAGACTAAATTTAGTTTCACAAGCCCCGCGGAAGATCAATAAATACGCTTTAATGAACTCTAGGAGCTGCCTATCCGCGTAACCTATGCTTAGTGTGTTAGAAAAGGAATATTAGTTCCTTACAAACTATTTTGAAACATGAAGAAGAGTCTACTTCTGACTTCACAAGGAGGTTCTGCAAGTCGTTTCCAGCAAATAAGATTTACAAAGATGGATATAGTCCTTAGAATCCTCAGGAGTAGTTCGGGTCGTTGACTCTCTTTCTTCCACTAGCTATCTCTAGACCCGCCAAAGAACAATGCGAAGAGCTATACAGCAGCGCTGGATAGATACTAACGTTGGGAGAACAATATCCAGCAACAATCCGCATACCATGATCACAAACCACTGTCGAGAAAGATGTTTACTCGAAAGAAGCCATCCATGGTCCAAAGGAAGGTCAGTGAGACCGAAAGTTTGACCTCGAAGACTAGTCTCATAAAATGAGAGAGCCCCTGTAATTCACCCCCCTAAATATCTCGTATGAAAGGTCATTAAGGCCATTTGCGACCCACGGATTTAATGGTCATGACCCATCCGCATCGATCCTTCTCGTAGAAACAAATCTCAGTAAAGGCGATTGTCATAGGACCATGGACACGCGAATCGACAGGCCAAGTCTAAAGTTCCTAGTAGAAAAGATGATTACAAGGTGGCACCTCGGCGTACCTGTGGAAGTGATCAGGTGGAGCCTGGCACCACAGAAGAATTATACCAAATTCGACTAATCTCACCGAACCTAGACTCGCTTATAAACTATATACTAGGCGGCCCGACTAATGACCAATATCAATCAAAATGTCAGCAAAAGAAAGTCGTCAGGGCGACTATAGTTAAGGCTTGAGTGAATGTCATTCAATAATAAAGCAACTGTGGGAAGTCGAGTCAACACGGCCCCATATCCTTTCCTTAATCCAAACAGGATCATCAGGCTCTTCACTATGATGCCCCGTACTCACCTCTGGTTAATGGTTTTGATGTGCATAGGGTGCTGGTGGATTCGGGTAGTGCGGTAGATTTACTGCAACTTCCAGCCCTCATACAGATGAAGCTTTCTTCTGACATGCTAAATTCAACTGGGCCAATTCTCTCTAGTTTCAATGGAGCAACTACAGTGACACTAGGAGATGTCATTACTTCCGTGGAAAGCCAGTCAATCACTCAATGGGTTTTGTTCCCGCTGTCGAGGACCCAAATTTACAATGCCACAAAGGTTAGACTCGTCGCACTCCATGAAGGTCGCGGCCTTTAATATACCAATTAAATGGTGTTGACAAGCGCCAAGTGTCAATCTTTAAGTAGCCAAATGGCCGCATCAATGTTATTAACTCCATTCATGCAGAGTAGAGAGGAACCGAGCTGAAAGGTAAATTTCCTTGACTATCAAACCCGCACATAGCAATCACAGTATGCCGCCTAGATTAGGGGGAAAGAAAAGGACCCTCCGACTATGGATCCATTGGAAGAAGTAGAGTTGGACGGACCAGAGAAGTTCACCTACATTAGCTCTCTCCTGTCCAATGAAGAAAGGGAGTAGTTACGACTCACATTGCTGCGCAACATAGATGTATTCGCTTGGGGACACTCTGATATGGTTGGGATTAATTCGATGGTGGCTTCTCAAAAACTGAATGTCCTTCCCATTGTCAAGCCAATAAGGCAAAAGTGATATGGATTCCATCCCGACGACATCGTCATTCGTGACTTAAGTAGACAATCTTCTAGCAACAGGTTTTATAAGGGAGGTAAAGTACCCCGAATGGTTGGCCAATGTGGTGGTGGTACTGAAGAAGGGCGGTAAGTGGCGTGTATGTGTAGACTACACTAACCTCAATGAAGCATGTCCTAAGGATAGCTTCCCCTTGTCGCTTATAGATCAAATTGTGGATGCAATAGTCGGGTAGGGTATTATGTCATTTCTAGACGCCTTCTCTGGACACCATTAGATTCATATGCACTACCGACGGAAAACAACTTTCATTACACCACACATATTGTACTACTACGTACAACGTAATGCCATTTGGCTTGAAAAACGCAGGGGCAACTTATCAAAGGATGGTGACCAAGATATTCCGACCATTGATAGGTAAATCCATGTAGGTTTATATCGATGATATGCTCGTCAAATCCAAAGAATGCCTCGTAAGACATCTGGAAGAAACCTTCGAGCTGTTGCGAAGACACAACATGAAACTTAACCCTTTGAAGTGCACGTTCGGGGTCGGCTTAGGCAAATTCTTGGGCTTTATGGTAACGCAAAAGGGGATAGAGGCTAATCCCATCTAAATTTCAAGGTCAGAATTGACTCTAGATCACAGTCGAAACGCGATGTGTAAATGTACGCCCATGCGCGCAAGTGCACGCTGTCGCCTCAAGTAATATAGTGTAATTTATAAGATTTAATATTTCCATCCACAGGAGCGTGTATCGACTACAAAGGTTCGCTTTAGATACAATATCCGAATATATGATTTTAAGAAAGAAAGTAAGTATGTAAAACTTAACTAAACTATTGATTCCGTGGATTACTGGACCGAACTGTGTGGTTATATCTCTCCTCATCACATTCAATGAATTAATTTTCTAAAGATATTACTGGTCTGACGGACATAATATGTCAATGGCGAGGTGATCTTGCTTCACGAGATATCCTCTCTCGAGGTATATCCTTATCTCGTGAATAGAATCGGGCATATCTCTATCCCGACTCGCATCTCGAACGCTTAAACGCTCTAACCCCAAATGCCACCGTCAAAAACTGGACATCTCTATTTACCTAATCAACCAAGGCTATCACTTCCCACCAGATCCCCGAATACCCTCATCTCTAATCTCGATCTCCAGCACTATGCTAATGCTACGTGACATTATCATGTAATTGAACCACATAAATAGCGTATGTAACAAATTGATAAACAATTGAATAATATAAAAGATCAAACTTTAATCCATCAACATATGACATGGTTCTAATATAACCCAGAAATAAATCTGTAACATACCGAATGAAAGATAAAAATGTTTAGTATTAAAACATGATTCTAATATCCAAAATAAGAAATAGTAATAAATCCTCGGCACTTCCTCTAAGTCTGTGGTCACCCGCCTCGGAATTTCGTGGCCTCCGGCTCGCGACGCCTCCGATTCTCGATTTCTCGAGCCCTATTTGCTTTTAATGATGATGGCAGATTCAGACGACGCCGCGACGCTGAGACGCCGCGACGCTTTCCATTTGTTGACTGCGACGCGTTGACCCGACGCCCTCGACGTTACGTCATGACGCGGGGACGCCAGCGACGCGATGCCTAATTTTCTTTCCTCAACCCATCGCTTCCAAAAAATGCTTCCAAGAGCCGTCTTTTGCTCGATCAGATTCGTAATCAAACAAAAACACCAACCGTGAGCCCGCCACAAAAACTATGAAATTATTTATAAATAAATGTAAAATGAAAGACCGACGCGAGTATAATATGAGTAAGCTTTTGGGGCACTCATCATTCCCTAGTCTTAGTTTCGTTGGTCTCAAGCAAGAATGAACTCTGCACTGCATAATATATCCACCTAATAAAACTAACACTAAGACCGTGTTGCACATGTCAAAAGTAGAGGATCAATTGGATCGACCACCGTCGTTTTGCTCGAAGTTCACAGGATGCATACAAGCGTTCACTTTCTAAACCCATTGAAATGAAGTGACTAGTGCATCAACCATGGTACTCAATAGCCTTCCTAAAGTCCCTATGTGCTTATAATGAATGACCTCTAGTATATGTCTAGGTTCCATGACCCCCAAACTTGAGCTAAACTCAATTTATCGAAGGAAGCCAATTAGAAAAGGATAGGAACGTTAATCTAATTTATTCACTAATTAAATACCTAGAGACTTCCTACGTACTTAAAATAAATGTAAGAAAACCTAGTGCCAAGAAGTTTTAGCCGAGTGTTCCTCAGAGGGTGGGGATCCATTGTGACTCTCACCGCTGGTTAAGTAATGTGACATTAAATTCCTTCAAACTTCACCGAACACTCAACCAAACTTCAAGGCCCCAGTCATGAATGATCCATCTTCCGTCCCATGTACAAAGAAGTCAATGACTCCCGCCATTGCCTGTGGCATTAGGCTTGACAGCTCCTTCAGACCGTGCTGCCCTGGATTCCGATTGGATGATCTCGCTTTATTCTTATGTATACTCATTTTTGTCATTTGTCTTTTCTTTTCACTTTTTCTATTGTTTTTGTATTTTCTTTTGCTCAGTTCGATGGCAACTTTTTTATCAGGTGTCCTATCACTTAAATGGTTCGAGTCTCCCAAGGTTA